>JABCMJ010016685.1:0-16330 GCA_014822125.1 Arbutus unedo
CACTTCCGGATCCGTAGCATGTGATGCGTGACGTGCATTTGGTGTTGCATATTTTCTGAAGACTTGACAAGGGTTACCTAGCATTTCTGCTTTAAGTTATGGGATAGATGTTTTGTAACACATTTCTAACTTTTCTCATCTCCACAAGAAAGTGTAAAACGGTTGACTCTAGTGTCATTTTGAAAATCCCACACTTTCTGGGAGTATTTTGATGTAATATTTATGAACTTAAACCTTGGTTGTTTCATTGAATGAAATATTTTGGGATTACGGGTATATCTTTTGAATGTGGTGAGATTTCTTTACATGACAAATTGACATTATACTCAAATCATCTGCCACTCCATTTGTCTTACCCAAATGGTATTGCAATTCAAAGTCATAGTCTTCCATGTACTCCATCCATCACTACTGCCTCATATTCAGCTCTTTCTATGTGAAGATGTACTTAAGGCTCTTGTGAAATGAGAAAACATCAAACTGCTCACCATATAAGTAGTGTCTCCAACTCTTAAGGGCAAAGATGACCGCCATTTGAGCTCATGATTCTTTAATTGACAAGAATCATACGCCATGATTCTTTAAGGGCAAAGATGACCTACATCAACACCCATCTCAACCCACTTTTGGAAGCATCACAATAAACCGAATACCCCTATCCTCACTCTGAAACCACCAAGATTGGAACGGATGTCAACCTCTTCTTTAACTCTTGGAATGAATTCTTGCATGCTTCATTCCATACAAATTTGATTCCTTTCCTAATAAGTTGTGTCATAAGAGCTGCCAGCAATGAAAAATCTCCAACAAAGCACCGGTAGTAACCTGCTAAGCCCAAAAAGCTCCAAATTTCAAAGACATTCTTGGGTCCCTACCAAGTCAGCACTGCCTCTATCTTTGATTGATCCACTGCTACTCCTTCGCTTGACACCTCATGTCCCAAAAATTTTACCTTGGAAAGCCAAAAGTTGCACTTAGAATATTTAGCATAGAGAAAATTTTCCCTCAAAAGTTGTAGTACAATCCCCATGTGCTTCTCGTGCTCTTCCTCTATTGGCCAATAAACTAGTATATCATCCACGAATACCACCACAAACTTATCTAAGAATTCATTGAAGATCCGGTTTGTTAATCCCATGAAAGTTGTAGGCGCATTTGTTAGACCAAACGGCATTACCACAAATTCATAATGACCATACGCGTCTAGAATGCTGTCTTGGCTATGTCCTCCTCCCTAACCCTTAACTGATGATAACCTGACCTCAGATCAATTTTTGAAAATACTCGAGAACCTCTGAGCTGATCGAAAAAGTTGTCAATCCTCGGTATCGGATATTTATTCTTCAGCGTTACACTATTTAGTTGCCGATAGTCAATAGACAACCTCAAGGTCTCATCATTCTTTTGAGCAAATAAGGCTGGTGGACCCTAAGGTGAAGTGCTAGGTTGAATGAAACCTTTGTCCATCAATTTCTGAAGTTGTATTTTCAATTCTTTCAACTTTGCTGGAGCAAATCGATAAGGGGCCAAGAAAGCTGGAGCTGCCTCGGGCATAAGATCAATAGAAAACTCTATTTTCCTAACCCACAATATCTTCTGGAAAGACATCCAGAAAGTCCACGGACCACCCTAGGTAACTCTCCTCGATTCTGATCCCCCTTATCATCCCATGTCACTGCGAACAGATGACCAACAGTCTCTCAACCCCACAACCCATGAACTCTTGATTAAACATCCTCTCTGTTTTCCAAAAATTGAAAACTGTCTCCCTTCGGTATATTAATAGTCATCCTACTCTGATAACAATCCATCATGACTCTCAAGAAAGTCAACCAGTCCATACCCAAAATAACGTCAAGACTACTCATGTGTAACAGAATATGGTCAAAGGACGAACTATGATTACCAACCTTTATCTCACAAGATCAACACACATGCCTCAAAATCACATCACCCCTAACAAGCATCTCAAAAGATAGAACTGACTCCAACATACTAACCTGAAGACCCAAGGTAGTAGCAAGACTAGAAGAGATAAAAGAATGTGAAGCACCAATATCAAATAAAACACTGGCCCATATGCGAGACAAAAGTAATGTACCTCGAATAATTGGGGCTCCTCTTGTTCCCATCTCTGGTGCAACAATGGTATAATCACATCCCCTATTAACTTGGCCCTGTTGTACCGATTGAGTGGACCGAGTTGGTCTAGCAACCCCCACCTATTGAGCTGGTGCACAGTTCTGTTGAACTGACCCCGATGGCATAGGACGATTTTGAACTAAACTCCCCATACCACCACCTCCCTACATTAATGGACAATGATGCCTCATATGCCCTTCCTTGTTGTAATTATAACAAATAACCAGTCATCTGGCAGCACTGGTAGTTTGTGAAGACTACACTCCTCTTCAACAATCTGCCCTTTTATGACCCGGCTAGCCACAACCAAAACAGGTTACCTTTTCTCATTAGCTTTTCCTATTATAATCATATTACACAAAAGATTTTGTCCTTTTGCGCCGTTTCTATACCTGACACCTTTATCGAAAAACTAGATTATGATATTTGACTTGAAACGCGTTTGGCCAACGTAGTTTCAGGACGAATATCTAAGTTAGTTTTTCATCCTTTGACCTTAAACTTTTCAAGACTTTGTTCATGCCAGAGTTTAGTTACATCTGTCATGGGAACCCTTATTAATTCCATGACATTTCAAACTAGAGTATCCATTTATTGTAAATGATTATTCAATCTTCAACTTTTAGACATTGTGATATAACTCTTCATTTTATTTTCAATAGGATCATCTCTGATTGAACTTGACTACGATCACTTATTCATAAATTCTTCATCAACTTTCGAACTCAAATTTTGAATTGTATCTTTAAACTCGAAAGGGAGCTTACCACTTCATCTTTTGGTATTCAAACTTAAAATTTATCTCATTTTGTGTTCTGAGATGAACCGAGTAAAACGTGATTACTCCTGACTACTTCTCTAGAAAGCTGCGAAGACATATTTCTTGAAGTGTGACTTGCACAACCACTACACATAGAATTGGATTTCATGATCAAACATCAACTCGGAACTACATCAAAACCCAAGATATTGCGACATCAACAAAGCTTTGGGAACCAATATACATCTAAGCAAGGGAACAATTCAGATACTCGAAGATATATTGCAAACATATATTCTTAAATTTGAAGGACATTGGAAGCGACACCTAACGTTAGAAAAGTCCACCTGCAACAACAACGACTAGTAAGGTATCAAGATGACACTATACCGAGCATTTGCAAGCGACCTTAACAACCACCTGCACGTTGGACAGAGATGGGAGACCCCACCTTCATGAACTCATTTGGGACTCTCAAGGAGATTGAGAAAGTAATGTGAGTTAATTGTCCTCTACTTATCAACATCCGACCATTGCGTAGAATTTCGACGATGAAATTCTTTAGGTGGGATAAATTGTAATAACCCAGTATTTTTAATAAATAAAATAATAAGATTTCTTAGTAATTTCTATTACCATAATTTTTTTGGCATTTATTAATTCTCTTCGTTCATATATTTAATGATTGGTTTGGAGCATGAGTACACGTGTGAGGAATATGTTCGTTGTCACGCCCTCAATTTTAAAAATATATAATCACCATTTACTATAATTAAAACCTCACAATCACTCAAAAATAAGCCCAAAGTCTCCAAATATTTTCATCCATGGAATTCATACCAAAACCAAATTTAAGAGTATAACATAAAAAGGCAATTCCTGGCCCAATACATATATTCAATGAAAAACCAAAGTTAAACATTTACATCATTTGATCCCAAAATAAACGTAGGATATGTAAAAGTCATTAAACATTTTAAAATGAGTTCGTGAGGTACAAAATGACACTATCAATGTAGCTCCCCAAAATAATACATCATCTCATGCACTTCAAGCATTCCATGCTAAAATCCTAGTCGGGTACATGAAAATGATAAGGTGAGCTACACAGCCCAGTAGAAAAATCTACACAAATATTATGAACATATAAGATGGATTGGCATGCTAAACAACACCGAACAATAACAAAATTCTGAAATCACGTAAGATATTCCAAAATATGCATGCGCTATATACTCTCTCATAGTGTTATCAACCTATCCATTATTTCACATGACCAACTAAAGATTCCCAGATTCCATTATCGACGTATCGTTATCCATTCCTTTCATAATACTTATGATGTTATCACACTACGTCCTTTGTACTAATCAATCCACACTCTTCATACTGATTCAAAGGGTATCTCTCCAACTCGCACATCACCCAATGGTGACTAGACAATAATCAAGATCTAAGTAGCACATTTTCGAATGGAAGCTAGAAAGTCCATAACTAGAGCATCTCCTGTTGAAGGCTAGCTGTATCCCCGTATCCCATGTAATTCAGCAATTAACGGGACGACAACAGTTCATAACACAAAAGCGATATCTCAAAAAGGTGATAAGGGAAACAAGCAATGAAAGCTTATAAAAGTAACCATGTACCAACCCGTCATAACCAATATAAACACACACACACGCGCGCGCGCGCGCGCATCGCATCCATGCCAAAACCTCATAACACATCTCACCATCAAGGTCGTTCTATTAGGACTCATCATGATCTTATATATGCGCGTCAGTCACGACGGACAAGGTATCTCAACATAAGGGGATATCAAATCGCCCTCTACCTCAAACTACGTATTGCACAACATCTCATGACATGAAAAGCTTACCATCCTCCTAAGGGACAAGAGAACTGGACAAGACATCTCACACACAAGGGGTCACCAACCCACACTCTTCCTCAAACCACTCATGGCACAACGATTACAACAAGTCAAAGCCTATCACTCTTCCATGGAACAAGAGAACCCCTCACGACACTAAGACAGAGTGGACCGTCCTTCCAAAACGATAATTAGAAGCATAAACTCAAGGAAGAATAACCTCTCCCATAAACATCTCATAACCCGACTCAACTCATAGTCAACAATATGGTACCTCACAAGTAAGGTCTTGACCTAAGGGTAGCTAAACAGTTCTCATATGGGAGATATAGAATGACAGCAATATCGACACGGGTTCATATTAAACCAAAGGCATACTCCTCAACTCCACTCATCTCCTACCAAATGATAATAGTACCAATACCAGGCAATCCTAGTATTAAGGCACGTCCCACCACTCAATCCAAATTTCACCTCTTACAAAATATCGTAAACTCCCGTTTAAGTTATCAAAATTTTCATGTCATAAGTTGAAAATGCGATTCGTGGCCAATCATAGTATTATCCGATAACTTCATAAAATATAAGATTTTCCTTCAACAAAACACCATAGATTCTTATCTGTAAATCTCCGAAATAACTTTCATCTCATTGGTTAAAATGTTGCCCATGCCCCGCTCTTGGATCACCCTATCAATCCGTAAAGCGTTATAGAATTCCTCCAATCTCTCAAAGTTCATTATACAATTTCTTCAAAACACGAGTTATCTCTAAAAATGTCATATCACACTTTCTAAATGTACACAACAAGCTCTAACTCATAAACTTGACGTAACGTACAAGACGATGGTCCAAAACTGTCAACACATAATTCCAAAGTTCAAAATAGAATTCTCCATATCAGGCATAGTGGCTCGAGCGAGGTGATGGTCGCTTGAGCAGCCCACAAGTCAGTAAAGGTTGCTGGTAAATTCGTTGGAGCGACACCCATAAAACATAGGCCGCTTGAGCAACTCTGGCTATCTCAGAAAAATTTTAGAAATTGGAGATCGCACCAAACTTCTCCAAACTCAGAATCATCAACCAATAAAATGATCAAAACATCAAAACATGTCATATCTACATAATAAGAGTGAAACCCCCTACCTCAAGCTTTGGTTGAAGTTATAGCACTCCGGGTGAGAAACTTTAGCTTCCCAAAATTTCTTGAGCTTCAATCCTCTCCTCCTGATCTTGAATCCATGATTAAGCCTTGAATACTCGTCAACCATGATGCTATCCCGCCATACCTCAAAGGAATTCAAAAATTGAGCAAGATCTCTAGTGATATTCTAAAGAAAAGGGAGAGCAAATATAGAGAGAGAGTGTGAAAGTAGCAAATGGGGTTTGTGGCTTCCTCCTCTCTGAAAATCTGATTTTAAGTCCACCAATGGGCTTCCCAAATAAAATTCAATGCTCGCGTACGCGTACATATCAACATAACATCCCCGGATTCAAGCTCCGCTACTAACAATTCTGAATTACATAAAATAAATCAAATGTATATCCTATCACATATTCCGAAATAATTAATTAAAACGTGAAAATTTTCCTAGTCCTTAGATTCGCAAAGCACCAGAACATAAATCTTTCCTTCACCCTTAAGTTTGTTTGTTGACAGATTCATTAACAGATCCCTTAAAATTCTGCTTTTTCATTCCAAAAGCGATGACCTTTCAAAGCCACGACCTTTCAAAACCTGCAACGCTTTGGTTTCTTTTCCACTCTATGAATACAACCCAATGCCTTTCATATGTCCTTTCACGTTGAAATTATCCCAAAAGCCTTATATATCATTGTGAGAGGAAAGAGCAAGACAATAAAAAGGAAGGAGAAAGCCATTGTCGTGGGTAAGAAAAGCCGAATTCCACCGCACCATTGCCAAGTTCTTTGCCGAAATCATTATTTGAGGTAGGAATACTTATCTACAACCTTTGATGGAACAATATGATAGTTTAATCGCGTTAAAATTATATCTGTTGCATTCTGATTCGTAAATCCAATTTTGGGGGTGGTTGATCGGTTGCTGAGGGTGGTCAACTAGGAGGGTGGTTGATCTGTCACTAAGGGTGGTCAACTGAGAGGAAGGTTGACTGCTTGCTAAGTGAGGTCGATCAACCAATGTTATTTTCCAACATATTGCTATTTTGTTCAACTTGCCCCCAACTTTCATTGGTATCTATACACTAACACTTGCACAAGCATCACCTCTCGTATTAACTTGTCCACGGATCCCTGTGGGATTACGTTAAAGCATGATTGCTAATCTGTCCATATTTTGTTTAAGTTATATCGAATTGTAGATCTTGAATATGAGGTTGCATTAATGAAATACTAGTTGGTAAAAATCATAGCCGTTATGCCAAAAATTTGACGTTGCTTGTATGTTGGAAAATTTAGAGTCATACGTTAGGTCCATTGGATCGAATGGCGCTTGTGACATGACAGCGCGAGGATTTCAGAGCGTTCATTATAATTGAGTTCATGTGTAGAGACAGAGTAAGTTGACGTTAATGGCAAGAAAGTTTGAAATTGATTTGAGATGACCTGTCGTGGCAGTGTTGTCCTGGGTGTTGTCCCATGTATTTCTAGCGTGCAATGCCTTGTTTCGGGCATCGACTCATTATTTTTATGGAAGGACCCCAACTAGGATGTAGGGGTACACGATTGGAGGTGACTCTGGGGCCATTTGTGATTGCAGCTCTGAACCCTGCGAGAGCGACTGCTCGTGTTTTAGGCGTCCTTGAGCCAGTAAAGAGGAAACAACTAAGTTCCATTGGTATCTGACCTGGTGAATTCACATTTTGAGGACTAGATAGGATAAAGTAGATATTGACCTAAGTGGATGATAGAAGGTCTTTGCGTTGTCGAGTCGATATTCAGTCGGGTACATAACCTCAGACTATTGGCCCATAGTAGGTAAGGACTCGTCAATATCAATCGACTACCAATGCTAGTATTAAAGGGTATTTCCGAGGTGGTAAATCCTAGAAACTTAAATATAAGATTCATAACAAACCTACATGCTTCTTTCTATTGCTTATTACTCTGTTTATTCTGCTTTATTATCTGTCATATTGTCGTATCTTGAGTTGTTTGCTGGGTAAGTATTTTTTCTAAGTATCAAAACTCATGGAGTAATTTTTCTGCCCCTGGCATTCATGCCAAATGTAGAAAAGCAGTTAGAGATACCATCGAGCAAGAAGAGCTGGACTACAAGACCAATGGAGTTAACGAGACCTGGTTGTCATATCCCTAGAAGCTCTGTACATTTATTTTCATGTAAACTTAGAAGTATAGTTTTGTAATTTCAAATTCCCTAACATGTTTGGTAGGGATTTTTTGATTCCGTGAACCTATGGAATGTAGGAACTAAATGCAGCATATTAGGTTTTACCACAAACTAATTCAAATAGGAAACAGTTTCAACAAGTTCTATGCATGACAAAAATACAGTGCGTGTAGGATTCAAATATTTTTTAATTGCTTTCACATTTCCTCCATTTTTTGCCATGGTGTCAGTAGGGTGAAGTTGAACTTTCACAAGGCGATGTGTGTGATCTCTTGTGTAAAAAATCATGAACTTAAATGATATATCCCACTCCTTTTAATCTAGATTTGAGGATTAGAACCTAAAATAAAACACTAGACACAAAACTTGTTAATTGAAGAAAGTAGGTATAGTCATGAGGGTTAGTTCTTCCATGAATTGAATATATGATATTTTCTTCTCACTACTGAACAAGGATAAAACCTTTATGATCTTAGTAGGGAAATCAATCTTTGAAACTCTAATCATGACCAAGATATATAAAGAGGTAGACTTTGTCCCCTAGACAATAAGTCTAGATATGAAGGACATGGAACCAAGTTTTGGATATATTAGAATTGATTTCAGGCATAACCAATCAAGGCTATAATACTCTACTCCAGGTTTTGATATTGGAACTCCACTCAACTTCTACATGCTATAAAAATCATTTGGGAAGATATCCATGCTCAAACTATGAGATGAAGGTCATCTCATGGCTAGTCCTTCTAAATTTATCCTAGCATACTTAAGAGGAACATTGAAATCAAAATAGAAAACTTAGGAAACACAGTTGAAAACTAAGATTGGATTTGAAACTTTCACTTGACTTGAAGAAGTATACTTAGATAATGAAATAAAACATGAAAAACATTTTCTGCTTGCTTAATAAAAGGTAAAAGTGCAATACAACTACAAAATATAACTTAACTTTTGAAGTACAAAACTTGAACAACTAAAACATATTTAAGAGTAACTTTCTACTTCTACCTCTAGCTATCTCTCCCTATCTAGATATCTAAAAATTGTCTTTTTTTCTCATTACATCAAGTGTCTTATTTATAGAGCTAGCTTTTCTCTTCTTGGAGCAAAATATCTTGAACAAATATTTGCTTAGCCTCTAAGTTCAAGATATTTCCTTTGGAAAGTGGTCCAAAAGGTGCTTTGAAAAGTCAACAATAGTGGCTGGTTTACGAGCAGAACATCTGGATGCTTTCCTTCTCTGCCTTCTTCATTCTTTAATCTATCTTCCAAACATTTGGATGTTACTAATAAACATCCGGATGTTTTTCTCCTCTGCCTTCTTCTAATTCTTCTTTATCCAGATCTTCCTTCAGGATGTTGCTTTTCTAATCAAAACATCCAGATGTTTTGAGAAACATACAAATCTTTATTGCCTCTGGTTTAATAACTTGGTTTGCTATACTTGACCAACATCCGAATCTTTGGTAAGGTTTCAACTAACTGTTTTGGCATTCTGGATTTCTGGCTTTAGCTTGTCAATATAGAACATCCGGATGTTTTGTGACAATCATTTGGATTTTTCCTTCTCTGTATTTTTGGTCTTGGCATGGTCTCTTTAAATCATCCGAATATTTTTGTAGTAATCATCTTGCTCTCTGGATTCTTGGTTTATTCTTACTCATGCACATCATCCGGATGTTTTGAAGGATACATTCGAATGTTTGGGCTTAGTTCATCAACTTGCAACAACACTCCTTGGCTTCTCTCTTGCTACCTTCCCTAGCCTCAATCATTTCAATATTTGGCTCCGACCTTAGAATAACTTCATAAATCATCCGGTGTGTCACAAAGGCTTCCCGGAATATCCTTTTAACCTATTTTTCCTACAACGAAGAGAAATATCCTTTCATGCAATATCGGTGAAAATTTTCGAATTAACCATGTATGCAAGTCTAAAACTAATCCGCCAAGCTATAAGATATGCAAATATGTGTGCTAATCACATCCTCCAATTTGAGGGTTGCTAGTCCCTAGTAATCAAAAGCTTAAGACAATAAAAAAATAACAAAATTTGATAAAGTCTCCCTTGTATAATGACATCATACATATGCCCGTTCTTTTGTTCACCCAACCAATACTTATGGAATACATGTTGCCTTTCCTTATTGTGCAACAATGTCATGAATTCAACTGAACATTTTAAGCTATCATGGCATGCAAGTTTTCGCAAATCAATATGAGTCTTGAGTCCAATCGTCACCGGATAATCTCTCAAAATAAATTTCACTCTATGAATTCAAATCATGTCCCACAACATGCGCAACAAGAATGCAATAGCAACGAAAAGAGAGTGCATTTTAAGAAATTTAGTGCATTCTCAACTATGAAGTATATACAATCAACAAAGGATGAACTATGCCAAGCTATCAACCATGTCAATATGTGAAACACAATTAAATTTAATTCGAAACTAACATGGGATCAACTGAGGACTTTATATTAGCTTTGGGTTAAACTACAAAACAAGTTCCGTCTCATATACATCATTCAGGAAAGACTACCCTGAGATGATACTTACCTAACTACCCCCAAGGCATCATACTACAACGACAAACTTCAATCTTATCAACTATTGTGGAAAATCTACAAACTACGTTCTTCTAATGACACAACTACTCCAACGACATGCTTGTCTGATCAACAATCAACAAAAACTATGTGTGATGGTGGTGTGTGGTATCAAGGTGAGGCAGGTGGTGGCTTCCAAACTGTCAAATCTCTTCTGCTCCCAGCACTATTCTTCTTTTTGTTCAATGTATGTAGTAAGGTCTCAATATCTGTGTCATCCTCTGAATCACTGTCTGAACTATTAGCATCCACCACATTCTCCGGGCCTATCTCTTCTATCACAATGTTTGTTTTTCTTTTTGTCTTTCCTCTCTCACTTGCTTCCCCAGACTTCTTCTTTGATAGCTCCTCACTAACCCTCAATAGTTGTGCATTCACTCTTACTTAGATCCTCATTACACCCCTCATTTTTGTCCAAAACTTAGCACTTTCAACTCTTTCCTACCTTATCTCCATAAAAGTGGCTTTTCGGGTTTCAGTTATCATGTTCTGCTTCACATTGATGTCTTTGATCCATTGTTCCCATTGACGAATGGTAGATTGGGTGTTGGATTGGGTAATGGGTGGTGGTGGTGTGTTTCTCGGGGTATATGGAGACAGAGTTTGATGGGATGGTGGTTCATTATTGTGGCTTGGTTGAGTTTGGAATGTCATGGGTTGTGAGGTAGAAGGTGCTATCTCATGGGTAGTGGGGGTGGTGGTTTTCTTGGTTTTTGAAGTTGTAGATTGGGAAGTTGTCCAACTCTTGGCCATAGAGGTAGCATTGATAGGCCTCGGGTATCCCTTTGTTATTTGTGTCCAAAAACCTCTATGCCTTGATCCTCACAAAATTATGTGATTATGACCAAAAAAATCATATTTGCCTTGGCCCTTTTTTCATGAAGAAGCATAGTCCTTGGAAGATGACCTTCCCAAAGTCGATCACTGCGTTGTTCAACATCGCATGCATAAACCAAATGGTTCGCAGTGGTGGCTTCTTCTCTTGGGCTAGGGGGTATATATTGTATTTCACCACTTCATTCAACAATTGATATTCTATTTTTAGTGAGCCAGTGATAAACTCCCCATTGAATGTTAAAGGATCCTTATATAATTGAGAGACATAAAATCCTTGTCGAAGGTAGAAAAGTCAAAAACGAACTTGAGGATATCAACTGTGTCGGGGTCAGGGGCTGGGCATTCAAGATATTTTGAAATCCTCTCCAGTGTCACCCAAATGGTTTCTCTCCGAACCTTACTTTCTAATCTAGGCTCCTCCCTCGTTGCTTTCGCCAAATTTAGATTGACATAGAGGGTTTCGACAAGCTCCCTCACATATCCCTCCACAACTTTAAAAAATCGATCCAACTAACGACTTTGCAATTCCATCACCGCTTTACTTGCTAATGAAATGCTGATTTTGTTCACTTGACGCTAATAGGTAATGTTTTTTTCCTCCAACTTCTTCTCTCCACCCTCCTCTTCTTTTTCCTCAACTTCACTCTCCTTCACCCTTTGTTTCTTTTGCTTCTCAGCTTGGGGGCTCTTAGTTTTAGAGGGTTTAGAGGGTTGTTTTCATTTTGGATTGGCTTGGATGGGTTTAGTTGGTTTTGAAAGTTTGGACTTCGATTTTGGTTTGGCTTTGGCTGTGACTTTGACTTTCCCTTTTTTCTTTCAAGATTATCATCTCGACCTCGGGCAACAATACTCTCACCTCTCCCTCAGAGTCGATCTCATTCTCCGAATCATGAATAACATGCCTCATGGATTGTGGTGCATTAGATGGTCTAGTGGTTTTTCTTCTAGGGATGAGGTTTTTAGTGGGTTCTGTTAGTTTTCCTTTTGAGGACCCCTCTCCTACATGTACTTTCTCAATTTCATCTATCAACCTCCTTGCCACAGCCAGGGTTAAGTGTTCATCAAGCCTATCCCCCTCATCAAAATCAGGCTCACTCCTTTGGTAATCACTATCAAATTGTGGGTCTCATGACTTTGGGTCCTGAATGCCTCACTCACACCAACTTAAATCCAAACTACCAATGTTGATGTGGTAGCACGTTCATCCTGCAAAGGCTTAACAACCAACTATCTACAGAGAGAAAATGACTCTCTCAACAACATCAAATGATTAGTGGGTTAGTCCAAAAATAAAACATAAAGAAATGACAGGGAAATTTAAATTCTAAACTAATCAACCTCCTTCTTCAAACGAAAGACACGGGTACTACTTTTCTTCCTTGAAAAATACTGTGGTTCCCTTTTTGTTGGAAGGACAATATGCATAGGATTCGAGAATATCTTGAGAAGGGGCGTCATCATCTAATAGGCTACGACTCTCTTTGGTTTTGACCAAATTCCTTATCCGTCACTCTACTTTGAAACAATCTCCATAGAGCTTTGACATTTAAGCCTGATGGTTTGGGAAGATTTCTTGTTGTGTATGCGCTTGCCGACAGACCTAACCTCCAAGGTACTACATATATAGCTTTAAACAAGGTGGCTATACCGGACCAGCAAAAAGGGGTCGTTCGAGCACGACGAACACTGGAGGTATCTCAAACTCCATAAATTTATAGTCTCTTAGACTTCTTAATGCTTATTAACATGAATAATTTGGGGCGATGAGCTCCTCCTCAATTTCATCTGCCGCACAATTTTCAAGAAAGGGTTTAAGGTGGTGTCCATTTTCTTTGAAACTATGTTGATTTGTTGGGTTCTCAATTTCAATGGCACCATGTGGAAACATGGTCTTGACAATATAAGGTCCAGTCTATCGGGATCGAAACTTCCAAGAAACAAATGTAGCCTTGAATTATACAACATGATTTTATGACTTGGAACAAAGGTCTTGCCTACGATTTTCTTGTCATGAAAGGCTTTCACCTTACATTTATAGATATGAGCGTTATCATAGGCATTCTTATGAATTTCTTCTAACTCATCGAGTTGAAGCTTGCAATGGGCACTGGCTTGGGGTAGGCGATAGTTTAATTGTTTAATTGCCCAATATGCCTATGCTCTAATTCAATAGGTAAATGGCAAGCTTAGAAGATATGGTGACATGCCCAAAATAGTTTTATACGTTGTATGGTAAGCCCACAACGACATCAATCAGCCGGAGAGACCAATCTTTATGGTTGGGATTAACCATTTGTTCAAGAATATGCTTAATTTCTTGATTTGCTAGTTCTGCTTGCTCATTCATTTGGGGATGATAGGTGGTGGAAACTTTATAATTATCCCCATACTTTTTCACTAAGGCAGCCATATGACGATTGCAGAAATGTGTCCCTTGGTCACTGATTAATGCCTTGGCATCCCAAATCTGGAAAATATATGTTCTTTAAGAAATTTGATTATAACCTTGCGATCATTTGGATGCGTTGGGATGGCTTCCACCCATTTACAAAAAAGGGTCCCATGAAATCAATACCCAACAATAAAAAATTTCTACGGTAAGGATAGGGTTGTGAGGCATCATATTTTTATGGGAAAGAGCTCCAAGTTGCTGACATCGGTCACATAATTTGCAAAACTCAAAGGCGTCTTTAAAGAGATTAGGCCAATAGAACCTACTTTGTAAAACCTTAGTGACGGTCTTCTCTGATGAAAAGTGACCGGCACATGTTTCAGTGTGGTGAAAGAATAGGACATCATTTTCCTCATTGTCAAGTACGCACCTCCGAATAATCTAGTCCAGACAAAATTTAAAAAGGTAAGGGTTGTCAAACACGAATTCTTTACTTCTAATGCAAACTTCCTTCTATCTTGAGCAATCCAAGACGTGGAATTTGTCCCATGGCCAAATAGTTAACAATATCAGCATACTAGGGACAAGTTGATACATTGAAAAGTTGTTCATTAGGAAAAGAGTCAAGAATAGGAATGTTTGTGGTATGGTCGTTAAACTCAAGTTGCGACAGATGGTCTGCAACTACATTCTCTATTGCTTTCTTATCTTTTATGGTTAAATCAAATTCTTGAAGTAGTAAGACCCAACGAATGGTCAGTATAAACAATGATTGGTGATCCTATAAGGTAGGATCAAAATTTGTCGAGTTCAAAGACTACTGCCGATAGCACTTTTTCAGTGGTGGTGTGGTTCAACTAAGCATCATTAAGTGTTTTGCTCACATAGGCAATCACATGAGGTGCCTTTCCATTCCTCTAGCCTAAAACAACTCCTATGGCATAATCACTTGCATCACACATGAGCTCAAAAGGTAAATTCTAATTTGGTGGTTGCATGATAGGAGGGGTCGTAAGACTGATTTTACGCTTTAAGAAAGCTTCCTCACACTCATGCATCCATTCAAATGGTATATCTTTGGCTAGCAATTTACACCAAGGACAAGAGATGACACTAAAATTCTGAATAAAGCGCCTATAAAAACCAGCATGCCCAAGGAAATAACGAATGTCCTTGACACACTGTGCACTGGGTAACTTAAAAATGAGTTCAACCTTAGATTGGTCTACCTTGATTCCCTTAGCAGATACAATGTGTCCAAGAATGATACATTGTTTTACCATAAAATGACATTTCTCCCAATTCAAGACATGGTTCGTCTCCTCACGTCTCTTTAAAATTGACTCAAGATTTTTCAAGCATGACTCAAAAGGGTCTCCAAAAACAGAGAATTCGTCCATAAATACTTTTACCACTTTCTCAATCATGTCACTAAAGATACCCGTCATACACCTATAGACACTACAACAAAATTGGTCTATAACAATGAAATATTTTCATCCCAAAAATTACATTTTTCATCGCCTATGCATTAGGCAACGAAATAGTTTCCCGCTAAAGGTCGTGGCAACGAAAATGAAATTTGTTGCCTAATATATTATATTGGCGACAAAAAATTTCGTCACTAAAGGTAGATACTTAGCGAGAAATTTTTTTTGTCGCTAATATTGGTTTTTCGCGACAAAATATTTTGTCGCTAGCTAGAGTCATTTCGCGAGAAATTTATTTTCGTCGTTAATAGTTAGATTTTGAGACAATTTGTTTCGTCACTAAATTAGTTTATAATTCAAAACAAATTACCTAAAAATGTAACTTATGTTTAAACATTATTTTTTTTTAAAATACATGTTAAACATAATCTCTCTCTCTCTCTCTCTCTCTCGTGCACGCGCGGGCACGCGCTCACTTAGAACATTAATCTAAACTTATTACACTCGCAATCTCTCTCGCTCTCCTCTCTCTCCCCTCTTCTCTTCTCTTCTCTTCTTCTCTCTCTCCCTCCCTCTCTCTAATTAGATATTAATCCGAAATTATTAGTCTAACTTCTTTCTCATTTTTCTCTATATTTCTCTCCTATCTCCTATCTCCTCTCCCTTTATTTCTCTCTCCCTCTCTCTTTCTCTTTCTTAGAATATTAAATTCGAAATTATTACACTATCTCGCTCATATCTCTTTCTACACACTGTCTTCCTTTCCTCTTTCTTTCTCTCTCACTCGCTCGCAACCCCGTAAACCTCTCTTTCCACCCTCTCCCCCCCCTCTCTCTCTCCCTTCCTCTCTCTCTCTCTCTCTCGTGTTAGTATCTACTACATGTAGTTATACCAATTCAACATGCGCATATATAATATATACATATACATATACATGCACACATATATATATATA
>JABCMJ010016687.1:0-13489 GCA_014822125.1 Arbutus unedo
CTCAAACTTCTCACCGTATAAATAGTGTCGCCAAATATTCAAGACAAATATAACGGCTACAAGTTTTAGATCATGTGTGGGATAATTTCGCTCTGGAGTCTTTAACTGCCGTGATCCATAGGCCACTACCTTGCCTGATTGCATCAAAACACACCCAAGTCCTTCTCTCGACCTCGCACCAGAACAATCAAGATTGGAGCGTTGGTCAAACGTTTCTTCAACTCCTCAAAAGCCACCTCACAAGCCTCATTCCACATAAAACGATTTCCCTTGCATGTCAAATGTGTCATCGGAGCTGCTAGACGGGAAAAGTCAAAGACAAATCGGTGGTAATACCCAACTAATCCCAAAAAATTTTGAATTTCAAAAACATTCTTTGGTTGGGGCCAATTCATCACCGCTTCCACCTTCCCTGGATCAACGAACACACCACTTTTTGAAATCACATGCCCCAAAAATTTAACTTCAGACAACCAGAACTCACACTTGCTAAGTTTAGCATACAAACTATGCTCTCTCAAAATTTCTAGAACAACTGCAAGATGAGACTGATGCTCCTCCTCCATAGGCGAATAGATCAATATGTCATCAACAAAAACCACGACAAATCTATCAAGGTAGAGGCGAAAAATGTGATTAATAAGATCCATAAACGTCGCTGGTGCGTTTGTTAAGCCGAATGGCATAACCACAAACTCATAATGCTCATAGTGTGTATGAAAGGCTATTTTCGAAATGTCTTCATTTCGGACCCTCAACTGGTGATAACCCGATCTCAAGTCGATCTTAGAAAAGCACGTTGCTCCCCGAAGTTGATCAAATAGGTCATCAATTCTTGGCATCGGGTACTTATTCTTCACGGTAACACGGTTTAGTTTTCGGTAGTCAATACATAGTTGCTAGGATCCATCATTTTTCTGTGCAAATAAGGCTGGTGCTCTCAATGGTGACGTACTATGGAGAAAAAATCTTAAATCTTGCAACTCTTGTAATTGTATCTTAAAATCTTTCAATTCAATTGGCACGAAACGATAAGGAGGCATAGAGATGGGTGCGGTACCGGGGAGTAAGTCGACAGTAAATTCGATCTCTCATTTTGGAGGCAAGCCAGGCAACTCAACAGGAAACACATTCAGAAAATGTCGAACCACTAAAGGTAGCTCTCTATAGTTTGGCGTATTTTCATCTAATGTCAAACTAGCTAAAAGTGCATAGATTAACTCCCGCTTTTGAGATTCCCACAAGTAAGGTTCCAATAGCTGTCGTTCTTCCCTAAAGAAATCAAAGCAACTCCCTTTAGGTGAGCAAACGCGAACTCGACGCTTGAAACAGTCGATGGTAGTATGATACGTAGACAACCAATCCATGCCCAAAATAATGTCAAACCCCGACATGTCTAAAACAACAAAGTCAAAAGTGAAATGACGATCGAGGATAACAAGTTCACAAGCTCTACAAACACGACTAAACGACGAACTGCCTCCAAGAGGAGTCTCATCAAATAAAGGTGGGTTAAGGTGATTAGTTTCTAGTTCCAAGGTACACACAAACGATGCAGCAATAAATGAATGCAATGCTCCAAAATCAAATAAAACTCTAACAAAAGAGTTAAATAGTAGAAATGTACCCCTCACAATCGATGTCTCGAGACCCTGAGTAGTGGGTTGTGGAACAACTGAAGTAATATTGAAGACTCTTCCCTGTGCATGACGGCGCTGGTTGTATCTGCCCCGTTGTCTGGAACCCTAAGGAGGTGCAGAGGAACTCGCTCCCGTATCACTCTGTGAGCCTCGCATTGAAGTAACCTGATGAAAATGAGGTTGCTGCTGCCTTTAACCACCCCCAAACTGTCGTTGTTGCTCGCGACCATGTCCTTGTCCCGGCTATTGTACCGACCCCGCCTCATTGCGCACCCCAGTCCCCTGAGGGCAACTTCTAGCCATATGTCCAGACTGACCACAAGTGAAACATGCCTTCTGAGGCATAGAACACTAACTACGAATGTTACCGGGTTGGTTACACCGGTGACACGCAACAGGTGGTCTCGAATTGTTGCTCCTATGGTCGGAGAGAGTATGTGGCCTAAGATTTGAGTGGCCCAGTGGAGACTGAAATTGCTCTCTCTGTCGCTTATGCCCCTGACTCCTGGAGCTCCTAGAAGATGATGAATTTTATACCACATTCGATTGCCTAGGTTCCTAAACTCTAGAACCCCATTGTGCCTCCCTAGTCAACTCCACACTCCTTGCACACTGAATGATCTCATCAAAATTCATCTTGTGCTGCATGAACCTCTTCACAGAAGAGTAAAGATCCTTCTCGAAATGACGACACTTGCGATCTTCCGAAGCTACTAACTCCAGTGCATAGCGAGATAAGGTCTGAAAACGTACAGCATACTCCGACACTGTCATGTCCCCTTGTTCCAACCTCTCAAACTATACTCGTAGCTACTCATGGTAGGATTCGGAAAAATATCGGCTCTCAAAAAGAGCCTCAAAGTCAACGCAAGAAATGTCCTCCACGTCTAGTTCATCAACTCTAGCCACTTGCCTAGCGGCCCTCATTCGTGCATTTTTTCTTGCTTCAAGGACAGACTTCTAGTATTCATTTGCTTCCTGAATCAATTGGCAAGCCACAATACCGACCCGGAGATCATCCTCCACTATCCTCAATGCTGTGAATAATTTGTAAATTTCAGAGATTCAGTGGTTGGCCACGAGAAAGTCACTACCCTCTCCACTAAACTGAGGGGGATTAAGACGACGAAACTCCCTCATCGCGTGTATTGCCCGATCACCCGCATGGGCTCTTGGAGCCTGGTTCGGTAAATTGGCCTCAACAATCACCGCTACAAACTCCCTTATAAATGCACCCAGAACAACTGGTAGTTCAACGTTCTGTTCCATTTCCTCATGAACTTCCTTCACTTGTGGGATCTCTCTGTGTTGACTCACAACATCCTTTAACGGTCTCTCGTGATACCAGACTCAACCTTGGCCTCGAGGTTCACCCAATCTCTCCCACGTTTCGGAGGCATAATGCTACAATGATAAAGACAACACTATCAAAATCAAACAACTATTTCCCTCACAAGGGCAATTGCCCAACAAAAATTCCTAACAAGGGTCAACAATTACATATAGGTCTATTTATGTAATATGCAATGCCAATGCATGTCAAGCACACAAGCACACACAATTCATGTATAAACACAGCGAGTTTTGAACCCAGTGAGGCTAAAAGCCTCCCCACGGTCTCAAGGTTTTCTAACCTAAACTTTGATACCAAGTTGTCACGCCCTCAATTTTTAACAAAATAATAATATATTTAATTATAGCACAAATCCTCATAAGTCTCCCCAAATAACCAAAATATTAATCGTTAGCCAAGATAATCCAAGTTCTAGTAGTTTACGAAGGTCGGTTTCAAAATATTACATTGAAGTTAGGACATCCAAGTGAACTAGAGTTATGATACATCTTTTTCAAAAAATGGATAAAAAATGTCAAATAATTCCACAGATGCAGCTCATAGAATGTCATGCAAAAATTCAAGCACTCCATGCCAAATTCGAGCTAAATGTCAGGAACTATACCTGAAAAATAAATAAGGGTTGAGCTAACGAGCCTAGTAGAGAAATTCTATATAAATCTTACGTGAATATGAAATGTTATGACATAGAAGGTAAACAATAATACACAACTTCGATAAAAAACATTACAAGATACATTAACATGTATAAATTTCCACCAAATCATTATTGGATTGGAGCCAACTCTTCTTAGGCTATTTCTTCATAATTTTTCCCATCATCATCATATAATGCTTTCGAATTTACATTGATGATATGTCATGCTTAGTATTCCAGTAGGATCCTAGTTCCATTTCCTAGTAATTCCCTCAAGAAATCTAGTTCAATGCTTCCCTGGCATCCCCACAGGATTCTAATTTTGTCCCCTAGCAATTTTCTCAAAAAATCTAGTTCGAAACATTCCTAGCATCTCCGTAGGATCCTAGTCTACACATCCTAGCATTCCCATATGGGAGTCTAGTCCATCTATTGCGTCATCCAACGTATCAAGCACAACAAAAAAACCATGGAGTACTTCCACTCCCTCAATATGTCAATCGGGACTTAGAATCCAATGGATAAGATGCATAATTTCTACTAAAGGAAGTCATACTACGACTCTTCCAAGTGATAAACATGGGATCTAGTACCCAATATGATAATCATTCAAGCTAATAACACCCAACACATATTCAAACATACTCGAACCCTTAACAAAAAGGGTAAATACACAATGCACCAATAACAAGTCATAATCAAGTAAGAAAAATACTAAAATCCCTACCTCAAGAAGAAAAATCCAAGGTTTGAGCTAAAATGGTGAAGCCCTAGCTTGAATGGTGGAGGGAAGTTCAACCAAGTCATCTTCAAGCAAAAGCTGACCTCCAAGTACTTGAAATCAAAGGATAATGAAGGATCCTTAGAGGAATTTGAGAGATATTGAAGTTTGATCAAGGATTTAAGGGTGGAGACAAGAGAAATGTGGGTTTCTTAGAGAGAGAATAAGAGAAAATCTGATTTTGGGGTGTATAGGTTGTGTAAAAAAAATCTGGTTTGACCTCTTTAAATCTGCGCGTCCACCCGCCTGACAGGTCACGAAAAAGGGACAAAGTGCCTGATTGGTCACGGAAGCCTACTGACCAAAAATGTGCTACCCGCTTGACTGGTTCTGAAAAAAGGGGCAAAAAGCCTGACTGGTCACGGAAGACTATTGACCAAAAATTGCTACCCACTTGACTGGTCACAGAAAAAGGGACAAAGAGCCTGACTGGTCATGAAAGCCTACTGACCAAAAATTGTATTTTCGTGTGACTGGTAATGCCGGCCATTCTCCTGCCCTGACCAATCACCCAAGGCTTCCAATTTTCTCCTCCCCTCTTCACCAAAACTCATTAAACTCACCCTGCATCTCCTCCGATTCTTATCACTATCGATTTTGATCACCGTAAGACATTTTTAATTGCTAGAATACTATGGGTCCTCACAGTTTCAACCGCCTCAATTGACGGCCGGGCGTTCGGTTGACTTTTAACAAAGCCATGTCCTCGCGATAGGCCCATTTGGCTAACTTAGGCCAAAGCCCAATGGTGCCAAACTCGATCCATTTTCATCATGCTGACTCGTGCAGAAGAGAGCTCGTCCACACTGCATCGGCTCAAGACCCATGCTGCAGACATGGTGCATAATCCTTTGCCCAGTCTAGCTCGTGTATCAAAGATAGTTCGGCCCTATATTTTGGCCTCCACAAGAGTCCCTTAGCCAAGCATCGGCTCGGCTGGTGATTAGTTGACTCAAGTGGCTGAACGCATAAAAACTATAATGGTCTGGACACGTATCGTTTGTTGATTCGCCACATGTCAAGCCGTTGCTTCACCTTCACACGCATTGTATTAGAGGCATTAATTGCTAAGTGCATCAAATCCATCCATGTGTCGCCCATCGAACGATCCCAACATCGCGTCACTTTCCTCCATTAGCCACTTGTGGGGGTGTGAATATTCTCTAATCTTAACCGCTCCAAGATCCTACATAGTGAAAAGCCAATTAACGCCAGTCAGGTTATTTCTAACCTGATGGCACTAGGATGCTAAAGTCAGAACACTAGAGAGATCAAAGCACAATAGTGATTGCACGATGAATGATAGTGTACCTAATTAATGGCCTGTGATCTCTTATTTATGAGCCATCACGTGTAATATTTGATATCTTTCCCTATTTGCTGATATCAAACTGCAATCTTTTCATGAGGAGCAACCTTCCAAACACAGTGCATTCCCAAAATTGGCTTTTGCCATATCTGCAGTTTCCTATTTGGGGACCTACCACTATTCCAGAAGGTTCCCACCACCTCAATTGACGGCCAAGCATTCATTCAGGTTTTACCAAAGCCCATGTCCTTGCGATGGGCCCATTTGACTAACTTAGGCCGAAGCCCAATGGTTCCAAACTCGATCCCTTTTTATCATGTGGACCTGTGCGGAAGAGAGCCTATCTGCACTGCATCGACCCAGGACCCATGCTGCTGACACGATCCATAATCCTCCGCCCAGTCTGGCTCATGTATCAAAGATACTTCAGCCCTATATTTTGGCCTCCACAATAACCCCTCAGCCAAGTGTCAGCTCAGCTAGTAATTGGTTGATTCAAGTGGCTGAATGCATAAAAGTTGTAATGGTCTAGACATCCATCGTTTACTGATTCACCGTGTGTCAGGCCGTCACTTCGCCTTTGCATGTGCTGTATTAGAGTTATTAATTGCTAAGTGTGTCAAATCCATCTACTTGTTGCCCATCGAACGACCCCAACTTCACATCACTTCGTTTCCCGTGCTCCGTCTGATGCTTCGTTTTGAACATATATAAAGGGTGAAAAAGAGAGAGCGATCACTTTTCCCTCATTTTCCTTGCCTTGCCACTACTGCTGTTTGAGAACCCTTGTCGGAATTTCCTTGCCAAGCTTCCTTTCCGCTGAATCTTCTGCTTTCCAAGTAGTAATCTCGAACTATTATGCATGTTTATATCTATTTGTGTGTAGATTCGTACTTCTGCCCGTAGAACACCCTATGATGCCTGATTTTAGTCTTTTCTGACACCATTCACGTATGAACAGTGCCATTACTACCGTCCCATCATCTTCTCCGGTGAGTATTGACCGACCAGTAAAAGAGCGTCATTGAGGCACCTGTCTAAGTCAATGTTTACTAATTTGTGAAAATTGAACTTTCCCTTGAGTGTGAAAATATAGTATAGCAGAGAGTCCGGAGTATCAATCCACGGGGAACACAGAAACTAAAATACAAATTTGCAAAATTTAAGATAGCGTTTCGGACGCCAGCCTCTTAGTTTGGAAGATGGTTTTTATGCTAAGGACTTAAAATACCACTAGTGAGGGAAATGCAATGAAATGAAACATAAGCCTGAACCTTTGGAATCGGCTCATCGTAGACTTTCGTTAGTCAATATCCTCTCTTTTGAATATTCGGTCTAGTTCCAAGATAGAGGTTATAGATCAGAAAATACATCGTTGGTAATCAATTTTGAATCAGAAAATGTGTTTTTGGACTGATTTGAGTTCAATGAAAAAAATCTAAACTCGGGAGGACATTGACTTAAGCATTATGTATACCAACTCTAAGATGGCTATACCTAATCAAAAGCATAACACTCCCATTTCGTTTCGAAAATAATTTTTTTGAATAAATCCATTAACAAGTTTGAAAATCAGTTTAGAGAAGATATGAAATAACTTCGGTTATCGGATGAGTTCATCCTCGAATCAAGCCTAAAATGGTTTAGCTACTCATACTTGAAATGGAAATAACTAAAATGAAGAAGAACATTGAAAACACGGTAGAAAAATGAACCTTTTACCTATTAATCGCTGCAAATTTCTATATGAAATACGACACCACACAAACCAAGATTAATAGCCAAAACCGGTGGGTTGCCGGAAAACCAAAATGAACAAGACTAATGGAAATAAATGAACTAGGTTTCACTACTAATTTTGTAACTTAAAAGTGCAAAACAAACTTACTAAATATGCAGAAAATGAACTATGAGGACAGATTATTCAACTGAAAATTTACTCCAAGAGTTGTTGGAAAAATAACTTCTACTTGCGAAAAAATGAAATACAAGTGATAGCAAGCCTAAAAGCAACTAGAAAATGAAATACAACTTGATATTTGGATCCTAAGGTAACCTCTTCTCTCTTTAGATGTGCCCAAGGATAGTTTATATAGGTCAAAACATATCCCAAAAGATCTGCCAATAGCAGAAGCATTAATTGCTGAACGTTGACTAATAGGCTGCCAGACTTCTACCGATAGAATTTTGAGTTGATTTTATTTACACAACTAGAGAAATATGTTATCTAAAAGCTCGAATTTGAATCACTTAATTCCAGTCGATAAATTGGGAGAAAAACTAATTTTCGTGAGCGGTGTCAGATTCGAACCAGCTCTGTTTTATTATATTGTTAACCCACTTAAAGGCCATTCCAAGCTTTGTATTCTTCATAAGAAATGATCCCAACATCCTAAGGTATCGTTATGTTGATTGTGGTGAATTTTAGACTTGAGTTGGAATTTCTTCGGCATTTATTTCTATTGAGGTAAATTCTAAAAAATCTATGAAGATCCTTATTTTGCGTCTAGAATGTTAATTTCTTTTTTGGACTTCCATTTTTTCTTCCCGAGCTTCTATTTACCTCATTTTTGGCCTTTATGAATTCATGAACTTGCTTTAGGACCTTGGGATTTCAATATAGCATTTGGAGACTCTTTTAATACTTGAAAACCTGCAATGAGACAAATGCAACATTTTGTGCAATATCAAGTATAAGCATGGATTTATGCATGCTCGTATACTATTTTGGATATATTAAGTTATATACACATGTAATTATGTAGACTCATCACACCCCTTAAGTAGAAGGTTGCTAGTCCCTAGCAATTAGAACTTTAAAACAAAAACAAAAAATGATTTTTTCTATATACACAAGTTACAAAACAAATGCTCAACCTAAATGATACAAGAGTATAGTGCAATGGTTATAAATGTGCTAACATCGCCCTCATTGACAATAATTTCATGAACAAAATTGAACAAACTCTATCTATTGAATGTGAAATAGTAATGAAAAATCAAAATAAGTCTCGATTTCAAATCTCACAAGCTAATCACTCATAATCGATGTCGCTCTTATTCTGAGGTAAAATCAACATATCTCATGGAATAGCACAACAAGCATGCAATAGAAGTGGAACAATGACTATGCATTCAATAAATTTAGCGCCAAACCAAACCGAAGCTTGGTACATATGCAAAAAGGAATTTAAACAAAAATATGCCAATACTCAAATTATCATCCAACATATCACTGTGCATTTAAAATGGAATCAATGATGTACATAGGGATCAATGAAGGACTTCATAAGCTTATAATGACTGTGGGTTTGAAAGGAGGGTGTACGAAATTAGTGGCGACTTATACTAGCTATGGAATATTTACTCGATAGTCGGCAGAAAATCCTAGTTACCCAATAATATCTTCATGTAATAATAGTATCATTTTCTCTGAAAGCATGCAATGAAGTGAAAGAGTTGGGTATAGTATTTCTAATGTCAAGGAACTTTTTTTTTTTTTTTTAGATTGATCGGTCAAACATAATATAGGCACCAGTCGATCATGCTTGTGATATCTCTGATTTGATTCTTCAAAATGGATCGTCCGGTTCAATGAAACCTAAACGATTGGTCTCAATAAACCTCTACACTTTTGAGCTTCTTTTCAACACAAATTGACCGGTTTCATATAATTAATCAGTTGGTCACCCATAACTTTTGTATCTAATGAGTTTTGAGCGTAACCAGTTGATTTTTTTTCTCTTTTTGTACTTTTTTTTAGCATATTCAGCCAACATACTTCACGGTAAAATTAGGCTCATGCCCACACATCATTATTTCTAACATCCTCATGTCATCCGGTTCCCTATGATTTTTCGCAAAAAATAATTTTGGACTTGGCTCAAAATTGAAGGACTAGGGGACTCGTATATGGTTTAAATCAAAGAAACATGGCCTTGTATCCTTTTCCAAGTACAACATGGATTCCATAATGATGCATGTAAGATGGCAACATAAAGTAGAATATGACATTTATTTGAACAAGAAATGAAAGGTTTTAAACCAAAATCATGGGATATGGAAAAATAAATCTCCACCCTGTATGATTATCCTTCTTAAATACAAACTCTGACTTCAAGTTGTTCAACATAGCTCATGCTTATGTAAATGAGGTGAGTTAGCATTTATTCAATCTAAAAAGATGCATGACTCTTGCTACTTTATGACATCGTTGAGCATATGCAAAGTAACTTACGACTCAAAAAAAAATTATACAAGGAAAAATCTAAGAAAAATAACATCAAATTGAAAAAAATAAACAAGACAACTTAAGAAAATAGACATAAGCATAATAAATAGGAAATTGAAAACATACATAATTAAGTTATTACATCGGGCACCAAGAACAACAGTTTATTGAAATCTTAAAATGAATATAATACATGTCCCTACATAATGTGGGGAAACATTGAACAATAAAAAGCAACAAAACATACTATAAGGACTATATATACAACATTTAATATAATCAACTTCTGCAAGTTCGTTATAGCGCCATCTCTCTCTATTTGGTTTACCAGCCAAGTTAACTCTGCCATTATTCCAAGGCACAAAAATAGGTAGTAAATGTAACGCAGAGTTTGGTTCTCGAAATAAGAATTAGTACGAAGCATGATTGGATTGGTGAGATGGACGGTGGGAGGCCGTGAGGGGCAGCAGCTGAGTAAGAGAGAGAGAGGTCGGTGGAAGAAGAGGAGGACGAGAAAAGAAGGTTTAAATAGAAAAAATTAGGTTTTTTGTTTATATTTTGTTTTGTATTTTTTTATTATTATTCTATTTTTCTCTTCTTTTTCTTTTTGAAAACAAAAACTAGTGCCCTAATCAAACATTTGGTATTTACATTTATGCGGTAAGAAATGCTTCAGAGGGCCCACATTTTCTAGTCCAATTGTTGAAATCCGGAGCACAAGTTAATGTGCAGCTCACATATCAAGTTCCAATGTGAATGCTTCTAGAGAGCCTATGGTCGAAACCTGGGACAAACAAGATTAAATTAAACAACTTTTTTATCATCAGGAATCCTGGTGATATATTTGGGTCCCATTACTTGACAGTTAGGGGGAATCCCTCACCTCCGTACCACCGAAGGTAATCTAAACTAACTAATTAAAGTCAGTCGCAAAATGAAATACTAATCATTGGAGAAAAGAGGCTTGGACCTAGTTATAGCCAGATTTTCTACTCTTTACCTATCTTCCTTCAATTTTTCAGTGCACTGTTATTTTGAAATATCGGTACACTTTTACCCATAGATGAATCATTGGGTACAGAGAATACAGTTAGTACACAATCCGTTTTTTCGAAAAAAGAATTTTTGATTTTTGATATTTTTAAATTTTATAATATTTTTTTTACGATTTTACAATACAACCTCTCCCCCCCAACTTAAAATTTGCATTGTCCTCGATGCATGAAGACAACATATTCTAAAGCATAAAAAAGGGATGATCATACCTACGAGGTGGCATGTCAACCACCATATACCTCGATCAAGTTTGAAGATTTCTCGCCACTTGCTCCTTTCATCATTGGAAGGGCTCCCAAGGTACACTCCTTCAGCTCCAACCTGTGGAACCACATTTAGTCATGTAGGATTATCACTGAAATTTTATTGGCCTTAAGACCATAACACATAGTTACACTCATGCTTTGGGCTCCTAAACGCCACACTTTTCCCAGCATAGATCCAAACTACCAAGGCTGATGTGGTAGCATGCATAACCTACAAAGACTTAACAACCAACTACCTACTACGAGCAAAAATGACTCCATAACAGTAACAAAAATAGATTAGCAGGTGAGCCCATAAAATGCATAATCCAAAAAGAAACGATAAAGAACGAAAAAAAATACTAATATAACCACCACTTCCTTCACGCGGAAGACACGAATCTTACTTTTCTCCCTGATTAAAGACTAAGGTTCCCTTTTTGTTGGAAAAATAGTATGCATAGGATCTTGAGAAGTAGCGTCACTATCTAATAGGCTACCATTCCCTTTGGTGTGACCCAAATTCCTTACCCACCATTCCGCTTTGAAACAATCTCCACGGAACTTGACACTAAAGTTGAATGGTTTGGATAGATTTTTCATTGTTCCATGCACCTGCCGTTTGACCCAACCTCTAAGGTACTACATACATAGCTTCAACCAAACGGCTATATTAGACCGTTACAGGTCGTTCGAGCACGGAAAACACTGGAGATATCTCAAACTCCATGAATTTATAGTCTCTTAGACTTCATGCAAGCTCATGGATTTGAAAATTTTGGATCAACCAAATCCTCAATGGATTTCTCACGATCAAAGTTTTCAAAGAAGAATTTCAGGCGTTGGCTATTCACCTTGAAGCAAGTTACATTCTTGGGGTTCTTAATCTCGACTGCTCCATGGGGGAAGACAATTTTTACAAAATACGGACCCGTCCATCGGGATCTTAGTTTTCCAGGAAAAAGATGCAGCCTAGAATTATACAGTAGTACTTTCTGACTTGGGACAAATGTATTATGCACAATATTCTTATCATGAAAGTCCTTGACCTT
This sequence comes from Arbutus unedo, assembly GCA_014822125.1. Classification (NCBI taxonomy): domain Eukaryota; kingdom Viridiplantae; phylum Streptophyta; class Magnoliopsida; order Ericales; family Ericaceae; genus Arbutus; species Arbutus unedo. Next base: position 12,306 of record JABCMJ010016687.1, read on the forward strand.
AGACTTGTAAATATGGGCGTTATCATACGCGTCCCTCCGAATTTCTTCAAGCTCATCTAATTGGAGCTTCCTATGGACACCGACTTCGAGCATGCAAAAATTCAACTGTTTAATTGCCCAATAAGCCTTGTGTTCCATTTCCACTGGTAAGTGACAAACCTTGCCATATACCAAGTGACAGGGTGACATGCCCAAAATAGTCTTATAACTGGTATGGTAGGCCCATAACGCGTCAGTCAATCGAAGAGACCAATCCTTGCGGTTAGGGTTCATTATTTTTTCAAGTATCTGCTTAATTTCACGATTGGCCAACTCAGCTTGGCCATTGATTTGGGGATGGTAGGCAGTGGACACCTTATGATTGACCCCATATTTTTTCATTAAGGCTTCCATGGGCCGGTTGCAAAAGTATTTACCTTGGTCACTAATCAGTGCTTTAGGCATCCCAAACTTGGCAAAGATGTGTTCTTTGAGAAATTTGACCACGACAGAGTGATCATCAGTGCGAATGGGGATAGCCTCAACCCATTTGGATATGTAGTCCACAGCCAAAAGGATGTATAGGTGCCCACACGAGATTAGAAAGGGGCCCATGAAGTCAATTCCCCAACAATCAAATACCTCAATAACCAGAATAGGCTGAAAAGGCATCATGTTCTGACGAGAAACGACACCCAACTGTTGGCACCTAGGACAAGCCTTGCAAAATTCAAAGGCGTCCTGAAAAAGATGAGGCCAATAAAACCACACTACAGTATTTTGGCGGCGATTTTTTTGGAAGAGAAGTGGCCTCCTGCTTCGGTGTGGAAAAAGTCAAAATTTTATTTTGCTCATCATCAGGAGCACATCGCCAAATAATCTGATCCGGAAAAAATTTGAACAGATAAGGATCATCGAAGACGAATCTCCTCACCTCAGCCAAGAACTTTCTCCTATCTTGAGGAGTCGAATGTTTAGGAAGTTGCCTAGTGGATAAATAATTGGAAATATCAGCATACCACAGGCAAATAGATACATCAAAGAGTTGTTCATCTGGAAAGAATTCAGGAATGGAAAGACTAGTTGCATGGTCCTCAAAATCGAAGCGTGACAACGATCTGCAACCACATTCTTAACCCCCTTCTTATCCTTAATGGTCAAGTCAAACTTTTTGCAAAAGAAAAATCCACTGGATAACACATGCC
>JABCMJ010016691.1:0-24374 GCA_014822125.1 Arbutus unedo
ATAATACCCCATCTCCCTTATTACAACTATAAAATAACATTATCCCCCTATTTTATCCTCCATCCAAATCAAGTACTATTTTATCTCCCATTTTTTAATACTTCATCCAAACTATTTACTTTTTATCACTCCCTCTATAAACATCACATCAATGTGGGCAAATCCTTTAAAAATAATACCCCCTCTTATCTTATACTCTCTCAATAACTTATCCCCCTAAAAATAATCCCTCATCCAATCGGCCCATTAGTAGCTAATTGATTGTTGTTTCCCTCATCCTTAAATAACTTACAACAAAAGTAAAAAATTCTTTCCACGGTATTTGAGTATACAAGCCATTTTCTATCTTGTTTCTCCCAATTTGCTAAATGTCGAATGTAACGTGTAGAGAAAAAATGCCTATTAAAACCATCTCTAGAAAACTCAACATCATCATCTCTTCTTATAGGGTCCTTTTTCTACTAGTAATTGTCTCTAAAATTTTGACCAATTTTGTCCCAATCGCTAGGATCGTAAATATCTAGAGGCATACTTTCTTCACTGAGTTCCTTACTCAAAATTTCTTCATCTTGTTCATTCAGTAAATCTCCATGTTCCTCATTCTCCACATCTTCCCTCAAACCAAAAGGTCTTAAACACTCCATTTGATTCTTGGGAAGAAAAAACTTATTAATATCTCCAGCTTGACATTTAATTAGCTCATCTACACAAAATTTTGTGTCTTTTTCCTTTTATTAGACACATAAAGATACTTTCGAGTAGGCATATTAAATTGATATTCGAAACAATTTACAAATTATTAATAGAAGTTTTAGAATTCAAAGATTTCAATGAACAATCTGCAAATTATTTAATTAGAAATGACTATATACAATGGCGAAGTTTGAGTTTGAATTCCTAGATGAAGACCTGAAGGCTACTCAAGTGATGTATGGGTGCTCTACTTCGATGTAGCAACTAATAAAAAATGGTAAGGCATCAGCATTCTGCTAATATCCCCCGATGAGGTGCATATTCCGTTATCTTTCAAGCTCAACTTTGAGATAACAAGATCGATGCTCTAGAGATCGGTGTGGGCAAGGAAGATGCCCTGGAGATCAGTGTCAAGAAGCTGGAAGTGATTGGTAATTCCAACCTGGTGATATCCCAAGCAAATGGAGACTGGAAGGTTGAAGAAGAAACTCTAAAGCTGCATCATCAAGATTTGGAAGATCTGATCGTGAGGTTTGATATGGTTCGATCACTCATGTACCCCATTTGAAGAACCAGTTTGTTGTCGCATTGACAACATTGGCATTAATGATCACCATTCCGAGGGAAGTAAAGATAAGACAATTCATAATCGAGCAAAGAGACAAGTCAGTCTATGATTACATAGGAGCAATAGACAAAGTGGCTAATGGAGTTCCATGGTATCATGAAATCTAGAATTGTGTAGAGTAAGGTGAATACCCCTGGAATGCGAGCAAGAAAGATAGAACATCTATTTGCAAACTAACATTGCAGTGCCTGATTTGTGGAGGGAAACTATACAAGAGGTCATATTGTGGTCTCCATAAGCCATGTGTAGACGCCGAATAGGGGAGAAGAGTCATGGAAGAGGTCTACAAAGGAATTTGCAATCCCCACAAGAACGGAATGATTCTAGTCAATAAGATACTAAGATTAGGCCATTTTTGATCCAGAATGGAAATCAAGTGGAACATGTGCGAAGGTTTCATAAGTGTTAAATACATGCCAACTTTATGCATGTTCCACCATTCGAGTTACATACTATGACCTCACCATGACCTTTTTCAGTCTAGGGTATTGACGTGATAGGAAAAATCATACCGATGACTTTGAATAGGCACAAGTTCATCCTAGTTGTCATCGATTACTTCACAATATGGATAGAAGCTGCTTCCTATGCAACATTGATCATAGTACAAATAGCCCAGTTCATATGATAGAACATCATTTACTTGTATGGAGTAATGTACAAGTTGATATAAGATAATGGAGTACACTTCAACGAGGGCGTGATCACTTGACAAAAGAATGTCGTTGAAGAGTCAACCAAGTCAATATTTACTTTTCAAACAGGAATTCCTCATGGCGTATTATGGTTTTTAACCAAGAGTAAAGTTCTCGCAAGTTTACTTACTTTTTATAGCAGCTAAAGTGGCTCTCAGGATATCTTAGTCCAAAGTCAGAAGTAGTCGAAAGGAAGGAATAATCGTTTGAACTGTATATGAGACCTCTTCCATTGGCGAATTCAAGGATTCCAATAAGCTAAAGGATTAGAATCAGTTCAACACTATAGTCGAACGAGGAAGACGATTGGTGGTGGTGGTGGTGGTCGTCGTGAAGTCAACGGGCTGTACTTGTTTGACACAAATAGCCTTTTTGTTGCTTTTGTTTTTTAGTATTCTCTTTCAGAGTTTATCGACAATAAAGAGCGAGTGAAAAGAGGTACGACCGTTGGAACTTGCTACCCTTGGACTTGCTTTCCTCCCTGATTTTCTTGCCAACTTCTCGAAGGACTTGGCGCTTAAAACGTCTAAAGTAGCATCCTTAGGTACGTCCTTATCGCGAGAGGGGAAGAGATGAAAGATTCATAATCCGATGTAACCTTTGAATTTTAAAAAGTTCCTTATATTAAGTTGTACAATCTACGGATGGTTTGAAAAGTTTTATTCTCGTGTAGACATGATTTGAAAAAATGATCTATATTTGGAAGAAACCTGCTCGTAGTCATCCATTATCCACTTTAGTCTTGAGGTCGAAGTGGACAATTTTTGAATTCAATGCCCTACGAAGCGGGGAAACTGACTAACTAGAGTCTATAACTGCTTTAGGGACCCAATAGATCACATTCGTATTTTATTTTAAGTTGGCCAATCTCATTGGATAATCAAACATGAATGTGTTGATTGAAAACAAAGTGAATAGAGATGGTTGAAGGGAAGTCGGAGGAACACATTGCCCCTTGTGTGTTTCTATGCGAATAATAGGCCCTTGCTTTAGTACTATAGAAAGAGTCTCAATAGAGCTCTACCTCCCATTCTACCCAGAATGAAGGAAACCTAACAAGTATTTGATAGATCTAAATCTCCTTTCCTCCTATCCTCTCCATAGTGAAAGGAACAAGATCAACAAGCTTGGCCAATAACCCTATACCACTTGTCTTTTTCGCGCCTAAGTTGCTCTTCTCGTGTTATCTCCTCACGATGTAAGTTCCTCTCAAATTGGCTTTCGTGTGTGGCCGTCTGGTTCCTAGCAGTGTCACAAGTATAGTTGGGGAGGGAACTTGCCACAAACAACTCATCTAGCCATAGTAGCACTGGAATCCGTAGAAGGTCATGTCGCTCATCGCAAGGACGCCGATTAGGCGCAAGACTAAGCTTCTCATGGAGCTCACCTCTTCCACTATCCTGGTGCCCTGCGGTGACATGCTCCTCTAGTCTGTCCTTAGCTGAAATTCTCCTGTATGAGCGGTGGTGGTCTGGAGTAGGAGAATGGTGGCAGCGATGATGGCGGTGAATGCCAGAACGGGAATAGTCCCTTGACTGTTGCGAGCGCACTTCCGTCCTCAATTGAGTCACCTCATGCTAGATGGTTTGAATGAACTGGTCCTTCTCATTCATTCTTGCCTCTAGTTTCTCGATATATGCCCTGGAGTTGGGATCCAAATATGTGGTTTTTGGAGATGACAGAATGTTGCGGGAGCCACTAGCGACGTACTATGGATCCAACACATTCTTTTCTTGAGCAAGGCTAGGACGACCATCGTCATTACCCACAACCACCATGATCGTCACTGGAAGGTGAAATGGGATGTAAAACGACTAACGAGCAATGGTGAGACCTCGAATTTTGGAGAGATGGAACCGAAACAAAATAGACTCCTACTGTGGTTGCTAATTGTGGAGTTCTTTAGTTTGTGTTGTAATTCCACTCACGAGTCTAAGGTCATTCAAAGACCGAGTGCCTAAACCTACAACTATAACCTAGGGTTAGTGCTTCACTGGCCAGAGTTTGACTAGGAAGTACTCCAATGCATAAGTTAGTACTTAGAGAGAAGAAGATGGAAAGTACTAACTAGATTGAAAAATTGTGCGTACCTCATTCTCCCAAGTAATGTATCTTATATACTATTCTTAGCTTGAGCATCAAGCTTAGATTGACATGTGCGAAGCACACTCCCTAATGATAATGACCCATAATCGAATTCTATTATGACATCACTCAATCACATGATGAACGACAGCTCATCCATCACATGCTACAGTCTACACACCCAAGTTCCAAGTGGGGAATCCAGTTTGCTGCAAGTGAGCTTGGCTCGTTAAACTAATAACATACTCAGCTCGGGCCCTTGAAGTGTCCACTGAACTGGACAGGAAGCACTATGAGTCAAGGGATTAGTTTGGGCTTGGTTTGGCATTGCACTATGAATCTAGGTTGATCGCGGCTCATACCCATAAAGTTTCCCCTTTTGGACTATTAACCATGGGCCTAGTTTGAGCTCGACCCAACCTGCTAATAATAACGACATTGGACTTGGTCTGGAACAAACCCATATCGACTTAGTTCGGCTCACTAAGTGTCCCGACCTGGTCTTTCATAGCAGTGTTTCAAAAGAATTACTCAGGAAACCTATTAATATAAATGTCAAAAGACAATAAACATATATCATTGCAAATATCTGTACAACTATATAAGCACATCTGCATTGATTATGTCAATTATCTAAGTTCCCCATTAGTACAATCTAGGAAAACAATGAGGGAGAAAGAGGGGGAGAGAGAATTTTCAAAATAAGAAATGTCCAAAATAATTGACAACCATGGGTTTTACACAAACATGATGGTGGATATACAAAAAAGTCACAACTTCTGGTGCTCATGGACTTCTGTAAAGAAGACATGCTTTATTTGAAACTGTGAAGCTTAAAAATTCCAAGCAGCAGAATAGCAGTAACACATTGAAACAAAGAGGAAGATTCTATTCATCCAGTAATGGAGGATGGACCACTTAACTTTACAATACATCTAGTAACAACTTCACTTTACAATTCATCCAGTAATGGAGGATGGATCACTTCTCCTGTTTGAAGAAATATGTTGCTGCTGCAGTTGTTGAAGATCTAGCAACTCGAGCTCCTTGTGGCGAAGAAGCAGCATCATCCTTTCATTCTCAAGCCTCATCCGCTCGTTCTTCAACTTATCTCTTTCCATTTCCCTCTCCTTCTTGCTACTAAACTTCACCCACTTAAGTCTCTGCTTCTCAATCTCAAATGCTTCAAACTGGTAACTCACTCGCTGTTCCTCCAACTGCAGTAACCGGTTCTTCATCCACTGTCCTTTCTCCCTCCAACTCTTGGTGACATCCTCAACCACACTAGCCAATTCTGTGCTAAATTGTTCCATCAAATGCGAGGGGGCCAATGTGGTCGTTCCCTTTCTTTGCCTTTTCCTTGAACATTGGTCATCAACCCCTTCCTCCTCCCTGAACCCCTTTTCATTTTCCCTCATTCCCCCTCCCCCAATAGTCTCATTTTCATCGTCCTCATCATCATGATCGTTTTCCTCGTATTCATCGTCTTCCTCTTCCTCAGGGCTCCCCACTAAAGCCATTTTCGATCCATCCGTATCAGCTCTTCCTGAATTAGTAGACGCAACTGGATTTTCTGACAAATGGAAACAACTTTGTTGTTGCAACTGTGGATGCATTTGTTGAGATGGCTCAACAGCCACCTCTGGTGATTGATGACCACCTGAACCTCCGCCACCACCGCTGCCGCCATAACTATTGTGATAAGCACACATTTCCCTAAAAAACAAGTGCTTAGAATTCAATAGTTTCTTCACTTCTTCCTTCTGTTTTGGAGATAAATGGTCCATTGTATCTAGCAAATTCTGATTCTCCACAACTCGGCACGCTGTCCCCTTCCCTAATATGTCATTAACCCTCTTATACCTCTTGTTCAGGTCATTGAACTTGTCTTCGCACTGCTGTGGAGACACATAAAACCCTCTCTCCATCATCGCTCTCGACACTGATTTCCATTTTCCTTTCTTCTGTAGAACCCCCCCTCCACTACCCTTCTTCTTCCCCGCTGCCACCGGATCGTTATTCCCTTCCGATCCAGCTTCGTCCCCAATATAGAAAACCACCATAATCAACAATCTAACCATACTATCAGTCCATTTCATCCTCTGCCATGGGGATATAGTTTTTCTTTTTCCATCACCAGCACTGTCTTCGGTATTGAATCCAGGCTCATCCTCATCACTTATGGTTAATTGTTGTTGGGGTTTAGCATTGGGGGCAAATGGGTAAATTTGCCCAACCGTTTGTGGTGGTGGTGGTGGGTGTTGTGGAGGCCGGTTAGGGTTTTGGGGGCTTTGCTGTGGTGGGTGGTGTTGGGAGTGGTGGTGAAGTGACATTTCTAAACCTAACATTCCAGAGCCCATAGTTGAATACATTCCACCTCGTAAATCATTATGTTCCATTAAAGCTTATAACTAGTTCAACGATTGAAAACATGAAAAACCAGTTGGGAAAAATCTAATTGCTCTATTGAATCGATAACAAGAATAGAACAACTACCAATTACAAAAATCTCCAAAAGAACTACTTACTAAGAGATTTGAGGTGGAATTGTTACATCACTGGAGACGGCACCGTCTTCGGCTTTCGCAGGATTTTTTTCTTTTGGTACGTATAAAAGAGGAAATTGAGAGAAAGAGTACAGTGAAAGGTGGTTTGGTGGGTGCAATGTACCGAGAGATCTAGATGAATAGAGACAGAGTCATAAGGATATACATAGAGCGTAGCAGATGGTTTTAGATTGAGGAGTTTTGGTTTATGCAAAAAAACTGTTGCCCATGGTTTTGCTTTTCTCCACCAGCTTTGGGTTGTAGAGAGAGGGGCAGACAAAGAGAGAGAAAGAGTCAGTGCGCGTCCACGGTATTGTACAAAACTGGCAAACTCTTTCTTTAATCTTGTTTATATGATTTCCTTTTTTCTAAACTACATCATCATCCTGAGAGTACTGTTTCCGGCCTATTTTCTAATATTTTTCGAACGTATTTTAATAATTAAAACTGTTTATATTAAAAAAATTATCCTGAATTTCTGTTCAACACAAATTATATTCATCAAATATTTGTTAACTGACGAACATGTCCGTGCCTAAACACACTTAAATGTAGCATATCATGATATTAATTATTATATCGCGCTATTGATCATCTCTAATCTTTCTTAATTAGATATGATAACGCTACACGTAGTTTTTTTTTTATCTATCTTAATAAAGAAGTATTACTTAAAAATCTCATTTTCGATGAGTACTAAAAAGTGAAAATTGAAATTGAAATTGAAACGGGCAATAATTACGAAGTATCATGAAAATTGAAATTGAATTTTTTTCATGTGGGCAAAAAGTGAAGGACAATAAAAACAAAGTTATTGAATCAAACCACATAGTTTAGTTACATTAACAAAAAGAATGGGAGATGCATAAAACATTAATACGTAATACACAAATAAATAAATGGGAGAGTAATAAAAATTTAAGAAGCACAAATAAATTTACTTATAGTAACAGCTCTTTTACTATCGTTATGAGATAGAATTATAGGCAAATTGGTGACGCTGTTGTGCATTATGTACAGTAGAGCGTGCTAGTACAAAAATAATGTCGTTTTGACACGTAATATACTGATCGAAAATTATTTGGTTAGTATTTTACTGTTCGAATAATGTTTTGTACACTAAAACGATATCGTTTTAATGTATAATATGTTCTGTTATGTGCAATAGCCCCTGATCCGAATTATAGACAGATAAATAAGATGCATTATGCAAGCCTTTCCGATCAAAATTGCAAGCTTGGGAAAACTTTTTAACCTCACCTTGTCATTAAGTGCTTGTTTGTTGCCACCCCTTGTTTAGGGTGGGTCCCTCCTCATTGGCGCACTTTGGGTGGATAAGTCCTTTCATTCAAGCAGCATATCTTTTGACTTGTGAAGTGTTTTTTTTATGATAATTTTTGAATAGTTTTTGGCCTGCCCAAAAGTTATCCGATTGTGGAGGGGAAAAAAGGCGATTGACATCACTTCCTTGCACCCATTTCAGTCGTGTTTTTTAAATTTTATTATTGAAAACATACTAAAAACTTTCGGTTTACTTAAAAAATTATTTCGGGATTAACCGTGAGCTCAGAATATTTTGATAAATGGTTGTTGAATTATGATAAGATATTTGTTGATTTATATTTTGTTGTTATTTTATTTTTTTTTGTTGATTGATAAAAAAAAGTTAAAAATCTCTTAAATTATTCAAAAATATTCACATTCATTACATGTTCTAATACGCCTAACTTTAAAGAAAAAAGTGATGGACACTGCTCATTCGAACCCTTTCGGTCGTGCTTTCTAAATTTTATTCTTGAAAACATATTAAAAATTTACCGCTTACTTAAAAAATTATTTCGAGATTAACCATGAACTTGAAATATTTTGATAAAGAGTTGTTGAATTATGGTAAGGTATTATTTGTTGATTTATATTTTGTCGTTATTTTTTCTTTTTCTTTTTTGTTGATTGATAAAACAAAGTTAAAAATTTCTTAAACTATTCAAAAATATTCACATTCATCACATGTCCTAATGTGTCCAGTTTTAGAGAAAAAAGTAACAGATACTGCTCATTCGAACCTTTTTCGGTTGCGCTTTTCGAATATTATTCTTGAAAACACACTAGAAATTTACCGTTTACTTAAAAGTTTATTTCGGGATTAACCGTAAACTCCGAATATTTTGATAAAGGGTAGTTGAATTATGGTAAGGTATTTATTGATTTATATTTTTTTATTAATAAAATAAAGTTAAAAATTTCTTAAATTATTCAAAAATATTCACATTTATCACAATTATAATTAAGAGTTTATTAATCGATTAAATTAATTGAATCATAATAATTCAAGAAACAAAATAGGTTATGAACCATTCATTTTTTAAATAACGTTTTTAATTAAATATAATAAAATAATAAATTTCTTAATTAATTAATTAATTAATATTTCAAATTATCAAAAATTAATTATATATAATATTGGATTTTGTATTTATATACTTTATTCAATAAATAATTAAGTTTAACACTGCAAAAAGGGCAAAATAGTCATTTGATAATTTTTTTTCTTTATCCACCCACACTTACCCCCCATTTTATAAAACATCCAAACCAAGTCAAAGTTTATCCCCTATTTAATCTCTCATCCAAACCATCTACTTTTTCAACCCACTCTATAAATATCAAATTAATGTGGACTAACCCTCCAAAAATAATACCCCTCTTATCTTATCCTCCATAAATAACTTATCCCTTTAAAAATAATTCTCCATTCAATTGGGTCCTAAACGGATAGAATCAAAAAATTTAGGGTGGGTAAGTCAAGAAAGCCCGCAAGCAAGTCACGAAAAATAATTAATATTAGGCCACTTTATAAAATTAAGAAGCAAAGAATATGGAATATTTTATAACTTTATCTTTGAATAGTTTGTTTTTGATGGTGCCAAAAGCTGTTGCTATGACTTGCATTCCTGCTTTGGCTCCTGCAAGCATATTTGGTGACCGGAGGATAGTTGTCTGAACAAAAACTCTCTGACGATCAAGTTAGTAATTAGAAAAAGAGCCACAATATGTTAAATATGGTGGTTCAACATGTTCTTGTTAGGCTTGCGTGTAAAGTTAAATTGTTATTTTTACTCGATAATGCACATGTGGTATGCTTTGACCATTCGCAGGTTTTCCATGTTAACGCCATGTCTAGAGATGAATGTTGATGTCCGATTATTCCCATGCATTCCGGCACCCCAAGAGTTAAATTGAGACCGAATGAGAGGAGTGCCGAAGGTCTGAGGGAAGTGCGAAGTTCGGGAGAAAATCAAGTTCAAATCTAGAAAAAAATACAGTTCCAGATCTGATCGATTAGGTTCTAAGTGATGACCTGCCATGATTGTGAAGTTAAGGAATCCAGTGTGAAGACCTTACCGGTTGCCCATACTAGTCAGGCTTAGAGGAATTTTTGTTTTCCAGAAGGTTGATCTGATTGGTTAGGCCTCCAAGGACTATCGATCAGGATTGGAGCGCAACAGTACCAGAATTGAAGGCCTGACGGTTGCTCATACTAGTCAGGTGTGAGAATTCATATTTTTTCAGTACATAAAATATCTACGCGTTTTAAAAATTATATGCTTATAAGTTTTTTGAATGTTTATTTAATTTTGGTCATTTAAAATCCTCAAGAGAATTGTGATAGCTTATATTATTTTGTGTCTGATCTGGTTGTACAGGATATGTACGTCATACACACATATTTTGCATGTCATATTGTAGCGCTTCGATTTCTCGAAAATGTTAAAATAATTATATAAAATTATACTGATCATTCATTTCATAGGAAAAATTAGAGTTTGATAATATTAAATTCATGTAAGGACCCCAAAAAATGTTGTTTTTAAATTTAATTTTCGGAACGCTATATGGTATGTGAAATTGATGCGGATTATTTGATTTGGGACCCTTATGTAGTAGAACTTTAGTCACGAGACATAAAGTTGGCATATGCATAGACAAAAGGGGTTTAGTGTAATTTGGGGTATATTTTCATTACAAATCAGATTTTTGGGGTTCTTGCAACAAACCTAAATCCTCTAACCCTTTCTCTCTTTCTCTCTCAAGCACCACTCGAACCCCCAATCCCAATCTAGAATTTTTTGCACCAAACTCAAATTCCTTCAAGATCTCTCACATTCACGCCACACTCGGAGGGTATCTAGAGTTGGTTCGTGTTTCCTTGCTCGGAGGAGGTGGATTTAGTTCATTCTCTTTGGAAGCTAGGATTTCTCTTGAGAGCTCAAATCATTCATTTTGAAGTTTGAAATAGGGATGTTTCACCTCTATTATGCGTTTATAGTATGTTTTGGTTGAAGATTCGGAATATTGGGACGTTTTGTGCGATTTACGATTTCTGTGCAAATTTTTGCATAGAAGGTCGCTATTTTGGAGTCACTTTTTGCTATTTGGTTTAACCTTGTGTTTGGACATAGAGCTTGTCATGCATGAATTGGGGTTATGGTATGGTGATGATATATCTTACCTTTCGTAGACTTGTTTCGTGAATTGTTGACGTATCGTGGAATTTTGTGAAACGTTATGAATAAAAAAGAAAGTTGTTAGAAGACATGGAACCCACGTTTGTATTGGAACTATCCGGTATCGGTATTAACCTTCATACCCTTCGTACGAAGTTCATTTTCCTGCTCTAATGTCGAGACTTAGCCTTAAGGCTATTATTACGTTTTACTATGGGTTGAGCTATGTTGTAGGATGGTGGTGGGCGAGATATTGTCCATAGACTTATTCTCATGAAATTGATTCCGGAAAATTATATGATTCAGTTGTACTTACTGAGCATGTGGTCAGTTCACATATGAAAATGAGATACTCTTTTAAGTGTTCCAGAATAGAGGACAGTCTACTGTACAACTATCATCACTGGTGTGTCATTCCTTTTGTTTTGTCAGAGAGATTGTGTAATACACTAGGTTCCTAATTAATTTTGTTAAAGTAATTTAATTGGCATTTCATGAACATGTTAATTGAAATTGGAATTTAATTAGTTTTAATTAAGATGCATGTATGTGTTATATGTGGTGTCATGTTTATTTGATTATGTAAGGTAATGTTGTTCAATTTAATTAAGTTTAGAGAATTAAATTGTCTAGCATGATTTTGTTAATTACATGTATTAGTAGATGAGTTTAGGTTTTTTTTTAAAATTAAGCTTAATAAGTGCATATACGGTTAAATGTGTGATGGTATACCTTAGCGTATGCACTCCACCACATAGTATAATAGGTTTAATTCCTTTTACGTTTATCCCTTCCACCATTGTAAACGATAGAAACTACAGAAATAAGGGCAACGTACAGAGAGAAGAAGAGAAAGGAAAAAATCTAAGACCAAGATTGGGGAAAAGATTGATTGAGTTGAGATTCAAGCCCTAGGTGGTAAGTACATACTTTTTTATGTTTGATTTCATACAAGTTTGGTTTCATGTTTCTTGGTAGGGTTTAAAGATCATAAAACCTATTCTTTTATGGTGGTTTAAGAATTTAAGATGAGTTCTTGACGGATTCTTTGATGTTGCGTATGAATTAAGAAGTTTAGAAATCTGTAGAATTTGAAAACCTAACCAGAATCTGATTTTGGTTAACTTTGTTAGGGATGTTCTTGGACTAAAAAATTTATGAAATGTTTATAGAGAGTTTCTCTATATTCTTCTATATTGGTTAAAAATTTCAGTCTCTAATTTGAAATACACAATTCTATAAAATTCACGAACTCAAATACTATCAGATTCGTAATAGTGCTGACTGTACCAACACACTTTGAGAAAATGGCCATAACTCTTAGCACGAGTGTCGGAATCAAGCATCGTTTGTTTTGTAGTTGAATTTTATACGTAGAGTTTGAATTTTATTTTTACTTGAGCAGAAATAGATTTGAGTTTGAAGTTGATTAAGATGCAGTTTTTGCAATTGTTATGTATCTAATTGAGTGTCCAACTTTGGATGGACATGAATATGTTGAGCGAACTTCATTTTTTAATCTATCTTCTATTACTGCGAATCTTTTTGGAGTATACCTTTTAATGACTTTGATACGGATACTTGTAATCACATATCTAAATACTTTGAAATTGTTAGACTTGCACCTAATTTTAAAACATAGACTCTAGATTCTTGGTTATGGATTTTAGATGCATAGAAATTTAGAATGACTTAGAATATTTCTAATATGTGTTTATGATGCTTAGTTTGTATAGGAGACTTGTGTAAGAGCTTAAAGTCAAGGTGAATGTTTAACACCTTAGTTATATGCATTTTCCCACTTATTTGTAACTATGTGAACAATGTGTTTTGCGTTTCAACTATTGAATACGAGCATGGATACGAAATAGATATGTATAGTGTTTTGAAAATTAGTAGTGCCATCACTCCATCCTCGTTCCTTTGGGAATGCTAGTTACGTGCACGCTATGAATACGGGATATGCTATGACGTCTAGCTTATCTGCCCAAGGACGCTTGGGGTATGAAACACGACAAGTAAGAATGTTGGGCATCATAAATGATATGAAAAAATGTGAAAAACTATACTTATTTGAATATGTTATCTAGTTTTTTTTTAACAATTTCTGTATCTTTGCCAAAACCTATGGTCTTGGTATTATTCATTCATACGAGCGAAAGCTTATGGAGCATATTTATATAGTTCCAGATGATGAAAACTGCAATAGGATTAAAGAAGCATTCAGAAGCAAACTTGTGGACACCCATTGTGTCGTGTCCTATAGTGTGTGATTGGAAGTACTTTGTTTTTATCTTTTTAAAAGTTAAAGCTTTGTATAGACTTTATTCTTACTGTAAGCTTTTGTAATTAAAATTGTGTGGACATGTAAGGGCAGTAATACAAACTCTGAGTGGTTTTGTAATATATGAATGTAACTTTGTTTTGTTGATGTTAATTACAAGGGTATTAGTTCACTATTTAACGTTCCGTTGCGTCTAATCCTCCTTGTATATATTTATGTTTGCATATTATTAGTTTTGGCCTTGGGTGATTGTGTTATCACCCGGCATCTGTTGCAATAGACTTAGGGAGGATGCATTAGGGCCGTGACAGGTTGATTGTACTATAGCATACAGTTTTTAGTAGTTTATTTTTAACAAGTTGTTATACTATGTTGTTGATATCTGTTGTGGAATGTGGCCCAATGTGAGGGACTGTTGTCCTATAAGATATTATACATTCTAGGTTCTTATAATTTAAAGAGGTTTGTTTTGAAGTTTGTCTTTCATTACTTATTTTCATGGTTTAGAGATAGAGGCGCCACCACGTCACAATCTTAGGTGGTTCCACCGTATCACTGGGTTTGGGGCATGACAAGAGGGGTCAGTTTCAACATCAATGGTAGTTGATCCAGGAGTCAGAATTGTCAACAACTTCCTGGTCTCCAGAGTTTTTTTGTTTTGAAGGGGGTTTTGCACTATCGAGATACTAGCGACTGCAAATGTCTGGGTTCAATTTGAACTAATCATCTGCTTCTTTTTCTTTGGAAAACCAACACTCTGGAGTCACCAGTTGGTTTGGTAGCAGGCGAGTTAGGTCAGTAGTAGAAAAAGATGAAGATGAACTTACTAGAGCATTAGAAGGGCTGATGGGGTCTACAGGAGCTCAGGCAATAGTAACTCTTCCAAAACCTCTCGAGAAGGGAACAGTGATTCCTTAAGGATGTCAGGGGCAATTGGTTCTTTGACAACTGAAGCTCCCGCCACCCAATTTTGAATAAAGCCTCTGTAGCTCAACATATATCAAAGTTGAACCTCAGGGGCTCTGTTGAAATTGATTTGCCCTTTGATCTCGGTGTAGGCAAGGAGATGTTTAAGATCGACAGAGTGGGTCATGACTTCAGGCCTTCATCTGTTATAGTTGACAGTTGAGAAACACAAAAGTGAGAAAACAACACAGTGAGAATAATGGTTGAAATAGATAACCAAATATGACAAGACAGAAACAAGAACTAACGGGGTTTGCCAAAGCGTCTTGGGACACGCAACCTTTGGATCTCGGGCTCATCGGGGGCCAACTCCCAATTTCGTAAGACTACAAGAAAATCATCATTGTTACCCTTGCTAGAGTCATTAAGATGGGTCACGATTTTCTGACGGCCAACTTGAAATTTGAGGTAGTAAAGGTCAGAATAGACTTTCACGTTGTAGTTGAATCGGATATCCCAAAAGCCGAGGCCGGTGCCTAGAATTCTGTTAAACTCTATGATCAACATGACAATCCTACAAGTGATAATCGAGACTTGCATAGGGTTGAGGTGATAATGGTAAAAAACAAAAACCTATGAAGTAGAGATTGGAGGGGGAATCCAAGCCCACCCTCAGTAATTGCCATGAGTGGGATTCCTCCCGGTCTCAATCCATGTCCTTCCTCGAGTCCCCTGTTCTAGAAGAGTGATGCATGGGGATCTGGAGATCAAGAGTTTCGCCGGTGACATGAGCTTGTACCTAGTTGAGCCCGATCTAATGCCGGACCAACCTCCGATGTCGAAATTCAAATCTACAACGTCAGACTGAGACTGAGAGTCATCCATTAGAGCAAACAGTACAACAGGAAGAAACTTTGATTGTTACAAGAAATTGAGGGGTAGTTTGGAAAATTTAGTTTACATACAGTTTATGTCTATAGCTATTCTGGAGAGAGAGAGAGAGAGAGAGAGAGAGAGAGAGAGAGAGAGAGAGAGAGAAAGAGAGAGAGAGAGAGAGAGAGAGAGAGAGAGAGAGAGAGGTGGGGTTGACTTTTCGGAATGGATCTTAATAATCAAACCATGCAAAAAAACCGTTGGATTGTTTGAACTAATAGCAAAAATAACGAGGGTTTGGTTAGAGACAATGTCGATCAAGTTAGTATAGCTCAGTGTATATCAGTGTTGAACCTCAAGGACTCTACCGAAACTAATTTTCCCTTTGATGTTGGTGTAGGCAAGGACATGTTTAAGATCGATAGAGTGGGTCACGACTTCAATCCTTCATTTGTTATAGTTGACAGTTGAGAAGCACAAAAGTGAAAAAACAACACAGTGAGAATAATGGTTGAAATAGATAACAAAATACGACAAGATAAAAATAAGAACTAAGGGGTTTGCCAAAGCGTCTCGGGAGACACAGTCTATGGATCTTGGGCTCATCGAGGGCCAACTCCCAATTCCCTGAGACGACTAAAAAATCTTTACTGTTACCCTTGCTAGAGTCACTAAGATGGGTCACAATTTTCTTACGATCAACTGAGCATGTGTGATAGTAATGGTCAGAATGAGCTTTCACTATCATAGTTGAATTAGATATCCCAGAAGCTGAGGTCGGTGCCTAGAATTCTGTTCAACTCTATGATCGACATGGCAATCCTAAAAGTGATAATCGAAACTTGCATAGGGTTGAGGTGATAATGGTAAAAAAAAACTTTCAAAGTAGAGGTTGGAGGAGGAACCTAACCCCACCCTCAGTAATTGCCATAAGTGGGTTTCCTTCCGGTTTCAATCTGACGTCCTTCCTCGAGTCCCCTATTCTTACAGAGTGATGCATGAGGATCTAGAGATAGGGAGTTTTGCCAACGACATGAACTTGTACCTAGCTGAGCTCAATCCAATGCCGAACCAGCTTCCAACGTTGAAATTCGAATCTACAATGTCGGGTTGAGATTGAGGGTTGTCCATTAGAGCAAACAGTACAACAGGGAGAAACTTCAATTGTGAGGAGAAATGGAGGGGTAGTTTGGGAAATTTAGTTTACATACAGTTTGTGTCTGTAGCTATTTTGGAGAGAGAGAGAGAGAGAGGGAGGTGGGGTTGACTTGAGGCAATGGATCTGAGTAATCAAACCATGCAAAAAATCCGTTGGATTGTTTGAACTAATAGCAAAAATAACGTGGGTTTGGTTAGAGATGATGCCAATCAAATTGTATAGCTCGGCATATGTTGGAGTTGAACCTCAAGGGCTCTGCCGAAACTAATTTGCCCTTCGATGTCAGTGTAGGCAAGGACATGTTTAAGATCGACAGAGTGGGTCACGACTTCAGCCCTTCATCTATTATAGTCGATAGTGGAGAAGCACAAAACTGAAAAAACAACATAGTGAGAATAATGGCTAAAATAAATAACCAAATACGACAAGACAGAAACAAGGGCTAACGGGGTTTGCCAAACCATCTTAGGACACGCAGTCTTTGGATCTCGGGCTCATCGGGGGCCAACTCCCAGTTCCCTGAGATTACTAGAAAATCATCATTATTACCCTTGCTAGAGTAATTAAGATGGGTCACGACTTTCCGACGACCAACTCGGCATTTGAGATAGTAAAGGTCAGAATGGGCTTTCACTAGGGGTGAAATTTTAACCGATAAAACTGAACTGCCCAAAAAAAGGCCTAAAAAAGTCAGTTCAGTTCAGTTTTTAGAATCCTTTTCTGTTCAGTTCGGTGAGTTTTTGAAATTTTTAATGAACTCCGATTCGGTTCGGTTTTTAGCGAATGGGAACCAACCGAACCGAACAGAGTTTTGCAAAACTCATGCATATCCTTCTTACTCTAGAATATTTCCCTGCCTAATCTTCTTTCTCCCTCTCTATAAGCCGATTAGATTCAGTGTAAAGACCCGAATTTATGAATACAAATAAAATAGTTTTTTCTTCAAAAAAAAATGAAGAAAAAAATTAATTAAATTAAATTAAAAAATAAAAATAAAAATAAAATAAATGAGTAATGCATATATACCGTACATATACGACACATGCACGTATAATAAGTATAATATATGTATATGTACGTGTAATAATATCACCCGCCACCTCTTCCATGCTCGGCCAATGAGAAAACAAACACTCACTTTCAATTGGGGTACATATATATACATATATACATGCAATCTGAGCAAACTCATAAAAATCCCCAAAAAACTCATCAAATCCTAGGAGTAAATCCCCTCTCCCCAATGGCAACTCTTCTCTTGATCCTCAATCCTCTTCTCTCAAGTGAAACCTCCATAGACCCATGTTTTGCTCCTAAAAATCTCTTTTTATTCATATGTTTTTCTCAGATTCTTAGCAGCCAAGTATCTCTCACCAATGACATCCATGACAACTTCTAAACCTACACTCAACTTTCATGCTTAACCATACATGCACACCAAGTTTTTTCTTTTTTTCTCTCAACATGATGACCTCAAATGCCTATATATATACAACATCTATTCATTTCATTTGGCCTGACAAAACTTTTGGAATGGGGAAGAAGTGAAAATAATAGGAAGAAAAGAGAAAAATTCTAGAGAGAGAGAGAAACCTACTTGTTACAATTTCCTCCTCAACCGTCAAATCAAGCTACAATGTAAGTTTCTTTCTCTTATTTATCCAATTGAATGCCCTAAGATCAACCCCAAAGTCCCCTTCAACAAGTTATGAAGATTGGCCAAAGGTTGAAGATGAACAGTGCTGAGATGACTAGTGAGTAGGATGACTAGGCTGAGTAGAGGAGATCGGATGAGTAGAAGAGACCAGTGAGTGAGTAGAAGAAACAAATGAGTAAGATGACCAGTGAGTAGGATGATCAGGCTGAGAAGAGAAAACCGGCTAAGTAAAAGAGATCGACTGACCAGAGGAGACTAGTGAGTAGAGGAGACCAGTGAGTAGGATGACCAGGTTGAGCAGAGGAGACCAGCTGAGTAGAAGAGACTAGTGAGTAGAGGAGACCAATGAGTAGGATGACCCGACTGAGAAGAGGAGACCGGCTGAGCAAATGAGACTAGTGAGTAGAGGAGACCAATGAGTAGGATGACCAGGCTGAGAAGAGGAGACCGGTTCAGTAGAGGAGACCAATGAGTAGGATGACCAGGATGAGCAGAGAAGACCAATGAGTAAGATGACCAGTGAGTAAAGATAACCAGGGAGTAAGATGTTCAGACTAAGTAGAGGGGATTAGTGAGTAAGATGACTAGGATGAGTAGAGGATACCAATGAGTAAGACAACCCGACTGAATAGAAAAGGCCAATGAGAAGATGACTAGACTGAGTAGAGGAGACCAGTGAGTAGAGATGACCAATAGGTAAGAACATTAGTGAGTAGAAGAGACCAGACCAATGAGATGAGCATACCATACCAGTGAGATGAGCAGACTAGACCAATGGGATAAGCAGACTAGACGAGTGAGATGAGCAGACCAGACTAGTGGGATGAGCAAACCAAGCCAGTGGGATGAGCAGACCAGACCAGTGAGATGAGCAAAGCAGCCCTAGGCTGAGCAGATCAAACCTTAGCTATAAATAATAACGTATGTTTTAATTATATATATGGTGTTCATTTACCTGTCATTTCGATTATCATATTTTCATTATCATGTTATTATTGTTGTTACTGTTAGTCCGTACAAAGATGGTTGAACATGATGATAGATTACATTTCTTTGACACATTGAGGAATTACTAAAAATAAAATATAAGTGGATATTTAATACTGAGGATATCCCATGGATATCCGCCTGTGAAAACTGAAGGAATTGTCAATGAGATTACGGTTGAAAATTAATGATTGTAAAGTCTATGTAAGCTATGGACTTGGGCAAATATCTTCTACTTGAGGTCGAGGGATGACACATGGGTACAAATGATGAAACACAGAAATTCATGCTTGGGGGTCGAGGGACAACTCCTAGGTACGAATACTAAGATCTTAAGATGATGATTGTAAAACAAGATAAAAAAAAATGTACGACTCAATATTGATTTAAATCTTGTACTCATGTGTTATCGCTTCCTTATATTGTTCATGACTTATCATGTTGTCATCCATCATAAATTTATTTAAGTCTGGATACATTCAAAAGGAAATTTAAGGGTAAGATAACTTATTGGGCTTCCTCAGCTCATTGGTGCGTATTTTTGCCCCCATGCTCATGGTGTTTCATGCCAGGTACCGAGCAAAAGAATTTGATTAGGAGATCGAGCCACTAGAAGATTCTTACCAGGAGGAGGACGTTGTAGATCATTAGCTGACTTATTCGACTTTTCTTAGAATAGCTCTGATTTTATCCATTGTTGAGTTCTTTTGTTGTATCGCGAAACTCTACCGCGTACTTTAAATTTTGTACCAGCTAAACTCTTGCTCAACTACTGGTATCCATGTATTAATATTGGTAATGTTATCTTTTAGTTCTTTTATTATTTTATTTTATTTTATTTTAACGTTTCCGAAAAATTGGAGCGTTACATTTAGACCTCTAGAAAACTCTCTACCACGAACAAACCTCAAGAAAGAACCAAAAAAAAGAAATCAAAGCATACCATCCACGTGTGCAAGATCTCTACATCACAACCGTCCATGTTATTCTTTTAGATCTATGAGACATAAGCCCTACGAGAGTAAGAGAAAACAAGCGGAAACAGAAAAAGAAATCGCCACAATCGCATGACCTCAGGTTGTCTGTTGTGTGCAAGATCTCCCCTCCAGCCGATTAAGGAGGCTATGAAATATGGATGACAGTCCAAGCATACCCTATGGAGTATTACACTATTCCTTCCTTTTAGCGAGTTTTGATTTGATGATTTCAGATCTTATGGTTGTTGTTGCTTCTGATGGTTGCGGTTGTTTCCTCTTTGGTTGTTTTCTTGCTATAGCAGTCTATTTTTGTGTGACGTTCGGTGGCGATCTTGTTCTGATTGCTAATTGAAGAACCGAAAGAAACTGACGAAACCGAACCTGATCGGTTCTAGGCCAAGATCGGACGGTTTCGGTTCTGCAATGGGTGAAACTAAACTAATCGGTTCAGTGAAAAAAATTAGAAAAAATCAAACCGACCGAACCATTTACACCCTAGCTTTCACTATCATAGTTGAATTGGATATCCCAAAAATCGAAGTCGGTGCCCAGAATTCTGTTCAACTCTATGATCGACATGACAATCCTAAAAGTGATAATGGAAACCTGCATAGGGTTGAGGTGATAATGGTAAAAAAAAAAAAAAAAAAAACCTATGAAGTAGAAGCTGGAGGAGGAACCTAACCCCACCCTCAGTAATCCCATGAATGGGGTATGAAATTTTTCACCAATAGCCACTTCTTGAAGGGTTTGGGAGCCATTGGGCTCCACAACCACATCATCAAGGATCTAATATCTTTGGCAAAATTGTAAGATTTGTTTTGGGGAGTATAACTTTTTTTTCTATAGACACCCATTTTTGGGAGAAAGATGAATAGAAATGCGGAAAGAAATGAATCGAAGAACAGGAGTTCAAAAAATGAAGTACTTATTAGAATCAAATCAACGATTGGGGAGGCTGGAGACGAGAAGGATTTAAGAACGATGAATGAACAAGGTGATTAAGAGACAGAGAAGGAGACCAAAAAGTTTTTAGGAAATTGATGAAGCGGTGAAATGATTTTTATTCTGGGGTAAAAGTTTGAAAAATTGGTACGCATGAGTGAGATGCATCACTTACGACAAAAGGTTGCAGCAACATCACATCACATCACATTTAATGTGATGGTACAAATCTAACGGTTTGGGTACTTATTCAAGAGAGGATGTGCATTATGTTGGATCCAAAAAGTTTTGCCTACTCTAAAAGCTCGCTACGTAGAAGACAAAGTGAGGGAAAATTGAAAAATGTAAAATATAAATAGAGGATATGAGTATTTTTACTGAAATAAATTATAATCTCGGCAAAAAAATGCTCTACTCATGTGAGTGATGCCGAGATCACACTAAAACATGCCTACCTGAGAAATGTGGTTACGATTTTGGCTAAACTGGGAAAAGTGGTTGGTTGAGATGAAGATAGATCCTCAATTATCTCGAGAGTTATTCTAATCAGATAAGGATGATGAATCAAGGCCAATTCAACTTGGAATAAAAAGTTTGAGGTTGAATAAGATTCTAATGGTAAAGGATAAATCTTGAGAGAGTCTGGATCAGATTTATTTCATTAATGGTCAATCAGAAAACAGGTCAAATCCAATTCTAATGAGGAATTAGAATCGGGTAGAACATTGATTAGTGAGATGGTATAAGTTTATAAATAAAGGTCAAAATCACAGAGGCACATGGTATAACACAGTCCAAGATATTGCTTACAGGTTTTCTTGTAATCTCAAATGTGACTTTGCCATCGGAATACCTTGTCATCACAGAGTTAGAGTCCTTAGACAATTCTTTATCTTACAGGTCACTGGAGACAAGCGTGACAAGTGATTCCACTAAATTACTTGTTCCCATTAGCAGAGGTAACTTACTTTCTAGATAATCAAATTTTACCCAAAGTTTTAAACTTCACACCACGATTTCATGATTTCTTTGGTTGAAGACCACTTCTAGGTGATTTTCCCTTTTTGCCATCCAACTTAACTATAAAGAGCAAGTAACTAAAATAGTAATATTAGTCCAATCACGAGCCTCTTAAAACTATGTAACAGATATTGACAGGTCAAGAACAAAATTATGAATTGCTTAGAATTTTTTACAATTAGTTAAACGTGTGCCACTCAATTGTTGAATGAAATGGATTGAGCTGAATTTTTTGAACCTTAAAAACTTTACAACAAAATTTTTAATTCTTAAAATTTAAATATTTACTTTCTAATGTAAATACTTATCGATATTCTATCAAGCTAAATTTTTTTTTAATAATTAACAAATTAATAAAAATAAAATAAACAATTTTAATTGTCTAGGACAAAACTGCTGTCATCGAGGACCGACATTTACCCTACTCAACTCCCACGCAGCATTGCGCTCAAGACCACGTGGCATCTTCATCCCGCGTATCCATTCACGTCTTCATTAACCGTCACAAACCACAACGTGTCAATCATGTGACGAACTCGATCAAACCCATAAATCTCCTCCCCGAATTTCACACCACTCCCAAAACTATTTTGATTTAATAGGTCTTTAGGGTGACAAAGAGGAATCGATTGAGAGAAGGGGGGTGTGTTTTGTAGAGGATAGTCCGTGGCATCAAGGGGAGAAAAATTGGAGAGAGCAGAGGAAGCTGCTAGGGAATCAGCCTCCGGACTGAGTGATATAAATAGAGAAAGAAGAGAGAAAGAGTACGAAGAAGAAGAAGAAGGACGAGCAAAAATGGACTCAGACCGTGATTACTACAAGGGAGGACAAGAAGAGAGGGCTGGGGTCATCGGAACCATATTGAAATCGGTCGCCGAAACTCTGGAAAGCGCCAGGGAGGCCGTCATCGGAAAATCTTACGATGAGCCACGGGAAGGCAGATATGAAGAGGCTGAGGAGGAGAGAGGGATCACAGATAGGGCCGCGGAGAAGGGGGGAGAGACAAAAGAGGCGGTAAAGGAAAAAGCTGCAACGGCAAAGGAGAAGGCGAAGGAGACGGCGCAATCGGCTGCAGAGAAGGCGCAGCAGGCAAAGGAGACAGTAAAGGAGAAGGGGAAGGAGACGACGGAGTCTGCGGCTGAGAAGGCGAGGCAAGCGAAGGAGGCGGTGAAGGGGAAAACAGAGGAGTATAAGGATTACGCGGCGGAGAAAGCGAATGAGGCGAAGGAGAAGGCGAGGGAGACGAAAGAGTCGGCCGCGGAGAAGGCGAAGGAGGGGAAGGACAGGGCATCGGAGGAAGGTGGGGCGTATAAGGATTATACGAAGGAGAAGGCGAAGGAGACGAAAGAGAGAACAAAGGAGACGAAGGAAAGTGGCGTGGGGAAGATTTCGGAGACGGCGAGAAAGGCTATGGAAAGTTGTTGAGTGGTGGTAAGAGGGAAGATGAGAGAGGTGAAGAACCGAAGGTGAGTCGTCTCTGTTTTCTTCTGCTATACTCACGGGAAAAACAGAGATAGTGATGGCATGAATGTTTGAAATTGAAGCACATGTAGATTACAGTGATGCAGGTTTTATTATTTGTAGGAGAAATACATGGGGAGTGAGGATGAAGCGAGACGGAAGATGCAAGAGTTGAAGCTGAGGGAGGAGGGTTATGATGATGAAGATAGGAAGAGAGCCGAGGCAGAGATGGAAACTGCAGAGGACAGGTGAATTTTCAGTATATATTCTTTATTGAAATTTTCAAAGCTATATCCAGTACTTGTTCCCATCATGAAACTAGTAGTAAGACTCGTTTATATTGGTGGGAATGGACATAGGGGGAGTGCAGGAAGAAGAAACATATTTAGTGCAATTGGGAGCGTGAAGGAAGCTATAAAGGAGAAGATAACAATGCCGAGTGAAATAGTGGAGGAGACGCAGGCAGCACGTGAGCATGGTGGTACGAAGAGAGTGGCGGAGGTAGTAGATGCCCAAGGAAATCCCGTCGACAGAGCGGTTAGGGTGCACTTGCAACGTGTCGACCGCGGGAAGTGATCATCATATCATATGTTTAGCCTTTGATGCAGTGTTGCTTTGTTTTTTGCTTGACTGTTTTGTATATAGCTCTGGTTTTGGCAGTGGAAATAAGATTTTGTACGTATAGAGAGTCATGTACTACTACCAGTTGCTGCTTCATTGTGGGATTAGGAATGGGGAGAGATGGCAAAGCCATTGCAGACCTCAGAATGGCTCTTACCCAGTCCAATGTGCACTCGGAAGCTAATTTTCTTCTTTAAATTTTCGTTCCCAGTGAGCAAAATTCAGAAACCGTGAGGACTTATTTTAAATTCTTAAGCCTCGATTCTGGAATTAGGCGCTTGTTGGAATATAAGGCCTTGTTTGGTAACCATTCCGTTTTCTGTTTTCTGTTT
>JABCMJ010016694.1:0-11105 GCA_014822125.1 Arbutus unedo
TAGTTTCAAAAGCAGGGGAGGTCAGTGCATTTTCTCGAACCACAGGGGAGTTGGCTGCAATTGTTAGAAACCTCACGGGAGGTCAGTGCATTTTACCCTATAATTTATTATTATAGTATTATGCCTAATGCGTAAATACTACTGCCCCTACTATTTATATCATTATAATGTCTTATGCCTAAGCCCTAATGCATAATGCCATTGTAGTATTATATATAATACTAGCAAATAAAACAAAATAAAATATAATACTCTATATATTTATACGAATGTCAAATCAAAAGTTATTTCCATATTTTACATGGTAAAAACATGTCTATTATATTAACAACATCAATCAAATACGATATCTAATTAAACTTAATAAATTATATCGAAAAGTTATATTTTAGATACAAATGCCAAATCTTGATAAAACAATATGTATTTGGTGTATCGGTTTTTGCTTTTGTTTTTAGTGTTTTTTTTTTACACTGAGAATGACTCCCACTTGCTATCGGTCACCTGAATACCAGAACTTCCTAGACATGTGCTATGCACAGGAAATAATGAAAGTTTCTAAAAATAAAATCTAATTTAGTTGATAAGTTTTAACGTAAATAACTAATTTAATAGAGATATATGCAAAGCATTATAGATTTAAAATAGTTGACAAGTTTTAACATAAATAATTAATTTAACGATCTATTAAACTTAATTTAGGATATATAAAAGACGCATTAATCATATTAGTCAAGTATAATAAATTTAGAAGTCGGAAAATTTAGACTCAAATAGAATATCAGATTAATGTGACCTAACATGTTTCATCTAATTATACGGATCCGTCACTCCTAAATTCATGAATTTGCTCCATTCCTAACTTCTAAAATTTACGTAAATCTGAATCGCCTATTTGTAGTCTTTCAAATATTCGCTTTTATCCTTGTATTACCTTTTCAAAAGGAAACAAAAAAATCTCTGCGACTTTTTTTTTCTTTTTATTTGCGAAAATGATATGCAATCATTATGCGATTCGTTAAAAAAAAAGGAACATGTGTTTCTATAATGGTTGAAGTCCAAATCAAACATTGTTTCCGCAATCTAGATGTGAAAAACATCTATATGGATTTTTAGCCTGCATGTATAATTTTTGTAAAACAATAGAGGTTATTTTAGCCTCTATATGTGTAAAGAAATTGGGTCTCGCAATAATAACCTTTATGTAGATTATAAGTTAGAATTCTTTTGAAAAAAATTATGTATAAAATACGTGATTGCTAATTAATTTTACATAATTCATTTGGTATTTTGAAAAATTTAGTTCAATTAAAGTTAATTCATTTATGTCAACTATTTTCATGAGGTGAAATGAGAAATATTTTCAAAACTAAATTACATTATGTTTGACTGTGTTTAGGAGGATACACACATTCATAGGTAACTTCGAATGTAACGATCCAAATATTTTAATTCAATAAAATTTTCTTATTATTTAATTTAATTTTTAGAAATTATTATTTTCTATTTTATCATTATAGTTCATAATTTGTATGATTGTATGGGCATTGGAATTATATATTTGGACCTAGTCCATATCCACCTAACCTTGATTCAAACTATTTTTCCTTGTTGGCTCAACCCTTTGATACATCTCATTAAAACCATTTGGGCTTTAACCCAAAATCTAAAATTCAAGTCTATTTGGTTTGACCCAAACCCATGATCCATTTTGGTTGACCCATATCCATTTGGGCTTGACCCAAGTCCATGAAATCACCCCTTTTCCATGGAATCCTCCACACTTGATAATTTTCTTATCTTCATCATCAAGTATATGTTAGATTTTTATCAGATTGCTCATGGTTTCAAAGCCTTTGTAAAGTCAGTTTGCACATGAAGATCTCTTCCTCCCAATGGGACTTCAACCCTTGCTCACCACTTCTTCTCAAACCTGCTTGGATGATGGTTTTAGCTTCAAGTCATCTTTCTTTCTACTCCAAACTTCTTATCATCCATGGTTTAACATCAAAACCTCTACCTCTCATGGCTTTTGCAATCTAATAGGATGATGACAACATTCACACTCCATCTCCTCCTATAAATATGGCCCTTTCCATCTTCATTTGGCATCACTATCTCAATTTTCATATTTAGTTAGTGAGTGGAAAGTGAGGATAATCAGGCAATTTTCAAGTCATTTTTAATCCAATTCAAGCTTGCATTATACCTATTCAAGGCAATGAAACTCTTCCCTTACCTCAATTTGTGTCATAGACCATAAATTTAAGTTTCACGAAGCCATAAAAAACAAACCCAGTTTTGTAAATTTTCGTTGAAGATGATAATCCAACTAGTTGGTTATGTTTTGGATCATCTGGATAAACTTCGATGCTGTATCTGAAAACTGCTGTATTTTCTGTAACTCAATCAGTTGGCCATTTTTGGACCATCCAGATGACTTTGCAAAATGAACCTAATTGGTCACCTTGGTCCTGACTAGTCACTATTTCTTCACTGGCCTCTTTATTTTCTTTACCTAAAGTTAAGCAAAGAAAATAAAATGTAAGTACCCCTTATTCGAAAACAATGACATTAACAGAACTTTCAAATTCTAATTAATTCAAAATCTTGTCCTCCCATTTTAGTATAAAAGTGAAAAATTACACTTTTTCTACCAGAAGAATGACTCGTAACTTATTTTAGCCTTATGCTTTTGAGCCAAATAAGTATACTATTATTATTAAAAAAATTCAAGGAACTATTACCGCCACTTTTTATTCCTTAATTCGGAACTTCAATAAATTCACTTCTCCATACTTAGTCATTTTTTTGACAATCAGATTTTTCAACATAATACACACATGAGATCAAATAAACTTCGATTCTAAACCAAGAAATGTTCTTTCTAATCATATTGTCAATACCAAAAAATAAACTTTGGACTTTTCAACCCCCGATATCATAATCAAATCCTTAAAGGTGATCCAACCGGATGACCTATATTGATCTAATCGGATGCTTTATGACTTATGCATTATGCTTTATAATTCACGCGTTATGTTTCATGACTTTTGCATTATGTTTCCTATGTATGATATGTTGTCTTTCAATAACATGTTTATACTCTGCATACATATTTATATGGTTCTCTATTTCATTCGGTATCATGAAACATGTTACTCTCATGATATCTTGATCATCATAGTTGTTATTCGAGCATGTGTTAATTTAGTAACGAAGGTCTAACTACACGTCACTTTCAGTATAGTCATACTTCACATGTTTTTGAACGATAAATGAGATTTTGGGAAAAACACTGAAATGTGTTGTAAGAGATGTGATATTACTCCATGAGGAGATTGTGTTAGGATGTCTTTAGCTGATATATAATTTAGCCGAACTATGTCTGGTACCACCGGGCTACGTCTTGGAGCCAAGTCAGTCATGTCTCATGTATTAAGCCAAGTTATGTCATGAACCGGTTATGTTCTTTAGCCGTGTTGTGTCTTTTGAAAATAAAACCATAGTTGGTGATGAAGTTAGGATTTTTATATCAAGGCACGACATACAGGAGGCATAACGTCCGAGAGCATAATGGCTGGGAGCATGGGATACAGGAGCCGATGTTTGGGTACGTATGCATCGGATACGAGGTTTAGCTAGGGGTTGAGACCATATTGGTCGGAACATCATGACACTATTTTGGAAATGATTATTTTGAGTTATGGTCAACACGATGTGGACCTGAATTTGGGATCTGAAATGGAGTTTGGACACTTACGAGTCTTGGTCAGACACGTGTCGAGATTTAGAGTGAGTCTAGAAAGTTAACTTTGACTTATATTGTGCACTTCATACTCTGATTATTTATCGTCAATATTTCTTCTACTTATTTATTATCATTGTTTATGGCCTGTTCATGCAGCATTCGTTCTGTGGCATAAATTGGGCTCTGGGTAGAATTTTTATTACTGAGTTTTATTGGTGCAATTTTTCTGCCCATGACATTTCACGCCAAGTACTGAAGATGGGATAGAAGAACCCGAGATCCCAACCGTCGACAATGTCAATTTGAAAAAAGATTTGATAGCACCTTGGTTCACTTATACTATAGTTTAGTGTCCTATAATCTATGGTTTACATAGATATTGTCGAGCTCCTTTTCTATTTATGTATTTCCATTTCAGTTATATAATTGAAACTTATTTTATTAACGAAAAGTCAGTCTTTTGATGTTAAATATTTTATTTAACGTCTCCGAGAAATTAGGACGTTACATTGAAGCAGAATACCAAATTGTTAATATTTTATAATTGACATTTCTTCGGATTTTACAAAATCATTATTTCCCTTGTAAAAAACCTAAGTAGGTTGTGTTACTATGTTGGCTTTTTGATGGAGGGAACGTGCGACGAATGTCTTTGAAGATCGAAAGTATCAAAGGGTATGGAAATGCATCTTATGTGCATCTTGCATCATCATTTTTACCACATTCCTATTTCCCCCTCAATGTTATGCCCCCTCTTGGCGCGCTTGTGGCGCAAGGGCACATCTTTTAGTATGTTGATTTTGTTTTCTTAGTCGACAGCGTCTCCTTGGCACACCCATGGCGCAAGGGTGCTCGATAGCACCATCCAGGGCCGAGGGCACAATAGAAAGCTCTTTTTCCAGAAGACAACGCCCCCTTGGCGTGCCCAAGGCGCGAGGGCACTCAGTAGCGCTGTCCAGGGGTGAGGGCGCCTCCCTTGTTCCCACCATCGCCTCTAACCCTTTAATTTTTTCAGTGAGTAGTGCCCTAAAAGCGCCGTCGGAGCACAAAGGTGCCTATAAGCGCCCGAGAAGGTCGTGTGTGCATATTCGGCGCCGTTGCACATTTGTTGAGCATTTTTGTCATTTCTGGTTGGCTAACTTACCATGTCTATATCTGGACATATATACACTTTAATTTTGGACCTTTTAGGGCATGAAATATTCCCAAGCCTCTAGAGTAAAAAATTCCCTTTCCCTAATCCCTAGGCAAATTTTGCTGCACTTTTGTGAGGCTCTTGAAGTATTTTTCCATTTGACCTTGAGACTTTTTCTACCTAGATTTTCGTGCCTTGTTCTTGAGTGCTACCTAATCATGTCTAGAGAAAAAGTCATCTTTTCATACTCATAATCATTTTTTATCATTCAAGATTAAATCTTTATGGAGTGGTTTGATCAAGTTACCAAGGTCGGGGGAGACCCAAAACCACCACATTGTGTAAATCGAGTTTTTAAGCTCGTGATTGCTAGTGGATCATTGAAGAGGCTCGGTGGCCATACGAGATAGTGGGGTAAGGGCTTGTAGGTAAAAATCTTGCACTTACACTTCTTGTAACCATCTTCATTGATTATAGTGAATTGTGGTAGTCTGTCCGTCATTTTTCGCTTAAGGGTTAATTGAACCTTAAGTGTTTTCCACGTATATCTTGTGTTGTGGTTGAATTTCTTTCTCATTCTATATCTTTATCTCAGCAAGCATGACAATAACGTGATATCTTTTCTTAATCAACATCGAAGTTTTTATAATGCCAAAAATTGGGATTCCTATTCACCCCCTTCTACAAATTCTTTGTGCTTTCGTTAATTTCAATTGGTATCAGAGCATTTTAGGTTACTCGTGTTTGATTTCACCACTGGAGTAGATCCGTAAGCCATGAATTCCTCTATGCCACGTGAAGGAGCCTCATACTCGAGGCCTCCTTACTTCAATGAAAATGACTACGACTATTGGAAGTTTAGAATGACTAATCACCTCATAGGAATGGGTATGTGTTTGGAAGTCCATTACATATGGATATGAAGTTCCTACCATGGAAGACCTCATTACTCAAGAGACTAGAGTCAAGACCGAGTTAGAATTTAACTCCGCAGACATCGAGAGTTTTGAATCTATTGATAGAGCTTTAGGAGCCATCTATAGTGCTGTGTCTCGAAAAGAGTGTGGTTGTATCTCCACCTGTACTGCCGCCAAATAGGCTTGAGAGATACTGCGAATCAGTCATGAGGGAACTCATACCGTTAAGGTTTCTAAACTCCAAATGATGACCACTAAGTTTGAAGAACTTAGGATGAAAAATGATGATACCTTCTCAAATTCTATCACTGAACTCACCAACATTATCACATATTTTCATGGTCTTGGAGAACTTATTTCTAATTTGAAAATGTGTCGCAAGGTTCTTGGGTCTCTGCCAGAGACATTTAGGTCTAAGATCAATGCTATTGAGGGAGACCGGATGTGGATGACTTAACCTTTGAGTAGTTGGTTGGAAAATTTGAAACCTTTGAATTGAACCACTTGACCTCTCGCTCTTCTTAGAAAGTTACCCCTAAGCCAAATAAAGGCATCGCATTTAAATCTGCTAAAGAGGAGTCTTCAGACTCTCAAAAGGATGAGCAAGATATTGATGATGAGGATCTTGCTCTTCTTTCTAGGAAATGTAAACAGCTCACTAAGTCTTCCAACACTCCCAGTGGCTTTAAGAAATCTAACTTTAGAAATGACTACAAGAAGCCTTTCACAGATAAATCTTAGAAGTCTCAAGGCATTCAATGCCATGAATGTCATGGCTTTGGACACATTCAAGAGGAATATGCGAACACTCTTAAAAAGGTGAAAAAGGGTTACAAAGTCACTTGGCATGATGACAGTGATGAGGAAGGAGGTGAGGAGAGTGGTCAACAATCCCCTCCTGTGACTGTGTTAATGGCTAATATCGACACTCCCACTTCGCCTAAGTCTAAAGGTGCAATACATGAGAGTGTTGAAAGTGACAATGATAAAGATGATGGTGAAGAACCTTCTGACATTCATGAGGCCTTCACTCAACAGGCAAAAGAATGCATGCGTGCTAAAAAAAGGAAAAGAAAGAGTTGATGAGTATTCTTGAGAGAGTTGAGGGGGAACGAAATGTTCTTAGGAGCGATGAGGATAGCCTTAACCTAGAGCTTCTTGAAGTTAAGAGTCACAATGCGAAACTGTTTGAGAAATTTGCCATTGTCTAGAAAGATCTCCTAGATGGGACCAAGAGGATAAATGATCTTGAGAGAGACCTTCATGAGGCTAGCAAGGCAATAAAAAGAAATGAATGTGGTGCCTCGAGTATAGCCGAAATGACACGTACGTTTTGAAATAGGAGTGGGTTAGGTTTCATTGATCCACCATCTTTTGAGGGTGGGATACCTATCATGGAAGTCTTAAATACCACCGTAAGCCTAGTCCTTCCACTATGGAGCATCGAGTCACTCCTAGACTTGACCTTCATGGCAAGCCTTGCACACCCCTAAGATTAAGGTTGTGTTACATGATCAGCCTAGGAGAAGAACCATGACTTGTCACCACTGTGGTGTTCAAGGTCATATTTGACATTATTGTTATAGGTTATTAAGAGAGAATCGCAAGGGAAACCATGTCTTAGGAGCTAGAATATCTGGTAGCTCACCAAACAAGAATGTGAAAAAGTTTTCTAGTTGTCCTCATTTGAATTTTGAAAAATCTCATAATAAAATCATGAATAGTTTGAACTATCTCTTTGCCCAATCTTCGGCTATGTTTGAAGAATTTGAATAATTGTCTTCAAGTACTCAACTTATAAAAAGGGTAAACGGGATGAGTCAACTCAAAGGAAAAACTGTTTTTGATAGAAATAAAAATAATTTAAAAAAGGTTCGGAGAAAGTTGATCATGTTTGTCATGTTGCACACACTGCACTTAGAGTTGAAAAAATATGCATGTGGTATCTTGACAGTGGTTGCTCTGGGCACATGACCGGGGATAAGACCTTGTTTTCAACTCTTGAAAATTGCAATAGTAGTGTTGTAATGTTTGGCGATGGCATGAAAGGAAAATCTGTCGGTCAAGGAGCTGTTCACACACCTGGTCTTCCTATTATGCACAATGTATTATATGTTGACAGCTTTAAGGCCAATCTTTTGAGCATTGGACAATTTTGTGATGACATGCATGATGTTCGGTTTTCAAAAGACAAATGCTTAATCATAGATTCCATGGGTGCTTGTGTTGTTGAAGGTGTGTATTCTTCTTATAACTATTATTGTGTTGAGATGAATGCTCCAAGCGTGTGCAATCATGTGTTACTTGATGAAGTTGAGTTGTGGCACCAACAGTTGGGACATGTTAACTTTCAAGAACTCTATCACATTACCAAAAATGAAATCATGAGAGGTGTTCTAAACCTTGCCAACTGCAAAGGTCTTGTGTGTGGGGGTCGTATAAAGGGCAAACAAACCAAAAGCCCTCATGTGAAGACTAATCTAGTCACCACCAATAAGTGCCTTGAGTTGATCCACATGGACCTTATGGGACCCTCGCATACCGAAAGTTAGGGAGGAAAGAAATACATCCTTGTCATAGTAGATGATTTCTCCCGCTACTCTTAGGTGGGATACCTTAGAGAGAAGTCTGATGCCTTTACTTGTTTCAAAACAATATGTCATGGACTTCAGAATGAAAAAGGGTATAACAACTCTTGTGTTTGGAGTGACCACAAGAAAGAGTTCAAAAATTCTAACATTGAGAGATATTGTGATGAGAGAGGGATAAAACATGAATTTTTCGCACCCCGCACTCCTTAATGGAATAGAGTTGTTGAGAGAAAAAATAGGACTCTTCAAGAGATGGCTAGAGTAATGCTCCATGCTAATCACATTCCTAGAAACTTGTGGGCCGAGGCCATTAAGACTGTCTGCTACGCCATCAACTGGGTCTATGTGAGACCTAGGACTACTTGCACTCCCTATGAGATTTGGAATGGAAAGAGACCAATTGTCAAGTACTTTCGGGTGTTTTTGTAGCAAGTGTTACATCTTGAGAGATGATGAGTCCCTAAGAAAATTTGACTCCAAGAGCGATGATGGGATCTTCTTGGGGTATTCCACCACAAGCCATGCTTTTCGGGTTTTCAATCTTCGTACATCAACTCTCATCGAGTCTGCAAATGTTGTCGTTGATGACACCTCCCTTGTTAGTGAGATGGACTTTAAAAGTGATGATGAGGGTGAGGTGATGTGGGATATTTTTTATGAGGAGTTGTCTAATCCCATCACAAATGAACTTGTGAATGCCTTGAATGAAGAGAGCAATGGATAAAAGGAGATTTGTGATTCCTTAGAAGAGATAGCTGAACCTAGAGATGATGAGAAATTAGGTGTCCACGATCTCACCACGAGTACTACCAAGGAACCTTTTGTAAGAGTCAAATTGAATCATCCCATAGACCTCGTCATTGCTAACCCCAACGATGGTATGTTAACTCGTAGGAAGAAATGTAATGGGATAAATTTTGTGTGCTACACCTCATCTATGGAACCTATGCACATAGAAGAAGCCTTGACAGACGAAAGTTGGATAGGGGCTATGCAATATGAGCTTGAGCAATTTGTGAGGAACAAAGTTTGGATCCTCGTTCCTCGTCCCACTCATACAAATGTCATAGGCACTAAATGGGTTTTCAAAAACAAGAGAGATGCTGATAGTATAGTTGTGAGGAACAAGACGCGTCTTGTTGCTCAAGGGTACACCCAAATTGAGGGAGTTGATTTCAATGAAACCTTCTCTCGCGTGGCTAGATTGGAGTCAATCCATTTGTTGCTCGGCACTGCTTCTCACTTGGGATATAAACTTTTTCAAATGGATGTTAAAAGTGCTTTTCTAGACAGGGATCTCAAAGAAGAAGTATATGTAGAGCAACCAAAAGGATTCCAGACCCTCGTAATCCCACTCATGTTTTCCGGCTTAGAAAGGCCTTGTATGGCCTTAAACAAGCCCCTCGTGCTTGGTATGAGTGTCTCACTGATCACTTGTTAAATACCGGTTTTGTTCGAGGGAGAGTGGACCGAACCTTATTCCTTAGCAAGGTTGAACATGATCTTGTGATTGCCCAAATCTATGTTGACAACATTGTCTTGGGTTCCACTAGTGAGCAACTCGCACTTGGCTTTGGTTCCCAAATGTCTCATGAATTTCAAATGAGCCTCATGGGTGAGTTGACTCACTTTCTTGGTTTTTAAATCCGTCAACTCAATGATGGTATTGTCCTGACTCAATCCACATACATAAATGATCTTGTCAAGAAATTTGGTCTAGAGGATGCTAAGGTCACTCACACCCCCATGGGAACGAGTGTGAAAGTTGCTAAGGATGTCGAAGGGTCTAGTGTTGATCCTACTCTTTATAGAAGCATGATCGGAAGTTTTCTTTATCTTACCACCATCCGACCTAACATTTCTTTTATTGTTGGAATGTGTGTCTGCTACCAATCCAACCATAACAAGTCCCACATCACCACTGTCAAGCAGATTATTTGATATGTGAGGTGACCTTCTCTCTTGGATTGTGGTATCCTCTAGCACCAATGCTGATTTGGCCACCTTCTCTGGCACCGATTGGGCGGGTAGTGCAGATCACCGCAAAAGTACCCCCACCGGTTGTTTTTATCTCAGAAATTGCTTGAATGGTTGGCATAGCAAGAAATAAAATTGTGTCTCTTTGTCCACCGCCGAGGCTAAATATATCGTGGTGAGTAGCTGTTGTACCCAATTCTTGTGGATGAGACAAATGTTGGAGGATTGTGGTTTGGCTCGAGGAGTAGTGACCGTCTTTTCCATCCATAGTAGCGCAATTAATATCTCTTGGAATTTGGTCCAACATTATAGGACCAAACACATAGACATTAACTACTATTTTATTCGAGAACTTGTTGAAGATGGAATTGTGTCCTTGGAATTTATTCCAAATCTTGAACAGAAGGCTGATATTTTTAAAAAACCTCTAGACTCTCTTAGGTTTGAATCCCTTAGGAAGTCTATTGGGCTTACTTTGCTGGATTGAGGTTGGGATTGGTGTGCATGTTACTCTTGTGTGCTTGTATGTCACATCATTCTTAGAATTGGCATATAACTGTATTTTACATTCATCGTCCAATTGTTGTTTTTTATGTGATCGGCACGTAGTTTTGTACGTTAGAGTGCCGATTCATACCATGTTTTGCTTAATTGTCGCCCCTTAGTTCCATGTTTTGCTACTTATAGCACGTTTATGCTATTTTTGTGCGGTTTAATGCTTTTTTGTGAATCTA
>JABCMJ010016698.1:0-10228 GCA_014822125.1 Arbutus unedo
CTAAAACGGGTATGTTATAATCTGAGTTCATTTAAGGAGAACTCACGCACCAGGATATAATTCTGTCATATTTGTAGGTATCAGGCAATTGGCGGTAATCACAGAGAAGAAATTTTATGTGGTCCTGACAGGGAAATTAATTGCGGATATAATAAGTGGAGGTACAAGGAAGTACAACTAAATACTTATCAGTCAGAAAGATGCATATGTTGTCTTGTAAAAATCGATCCTTCTTGTAAGGTTCTGGTGTATGAAAACCCCAGAATGTTTACATTCATAAATCCTAACTACAAATGCATTGTATTTTGCTAACAAGAAAGAAATGCAACACAATCAGAGTTAACATATCCAATTGCGGACTTCAGATGCGTAATAATAGAAGATCAATTATATACTTAACCATCTGTGATGTTAAGCACCAGAAGAGTATTGAAATGAAGATAATTTTAATTTTAGCATCTTAAGTATAATTTAATAGCCATCTGTTTGCACGCAGGCTTTTAACAGCATGATGGATTCAACTAACAGAAAGCACTTGTTTTGTTTAATATAGAAACTTTTAGACTTACAAAGTCAAATTGAAATTATGAAGTATCACCAAATACTGGCTTGGAAGAGCTGTTAGAAGTGTTGTCACACATTGATTATTCTATGTATGTGTAATTCTCCAACGCAATATAAATAAAGTGATGTGTGTAAGGGTTCAAGTAGCTTTTCCCTACACATTTTTATCTCTTTCTTCTTTTCTCCCTTTTCACTAACATGGTATCAGAGCCGGCTTAGGTCAAACCCAAACCCTAGCCGCCCCACCACCACTTCTCACCCTAGCCGCCATCTTCACTAACCCTAACCCAGCCGCCGTCCACAAACTCCAACCATTGATCAAACCCTAATCAAACCCCTAATCAACCCCTAACCCTAATCAGCAGCCAACCTCCAGTGGTATCAGCACACTGCCACCGCCGCTGCCGCACACTGCCCACTGCCGCTGCAGCTGCCGTCCACCGCCGCCGCCGCTGTCCACTGCCACCCACTACTGATCTCATCCAACTACTGATCTACCTACTGCTCCCAACCACCTACTGATATATGCCATCCACTGCCGCCCATTACTGATCCAACTACTGATCTACCTACTGCTCCCAACAAACTACTGATCCCACCACTGATCCCACCGTTTGCTGCTGCCCTTTGCTTCTGTTTTCTGTTGTAGCCGCCCAACCAACTAATGCTGCTGTCTCCTTCGGTTCTGCGATTGCTCTTGTCCCTTTGGTTCTACCACCTCCATATGTTGGTATGTTGTTGCCCTGCGATTGTTCACTATATGTCGGTATGTTGTTCCCTTGGTTCCGATATGTTAACTCTTGGTCGTGGTTCTTATGCACAGTATTCTAGTTGGTGATCTGTTCATTTTTTGATCGCACTGGGTTATTTTCCCCTATTGACATGTCAGAAGAAAACTTAGGTCCTACTTCCGGCCCAATCTCTATGGTTGTTGGTTCTATTTCTGGTTCTACTACTATTACATCCACCCCTTTACATGGGGGAAATTATGTCCTTTGAGCCAAAGCCGTAGAGGTGTATTATATCGGTGAGTCCGAGGACTCCTATTTGACAGATGAGCCTTCGGCTGCTACTGCACCCAGCTAGAGGGCCTGGAAAGCTGTTGATGCCCGTATTCGTTCTGAGCTATGGAATAGTATTACAGAACAGGCCTCTAGTACACTGATGTTCTGTGACACGGCTAAAGAGGTGTGGGCGCAGGCAAAGAATTGTACTCCGGCGTAGACAATCTCCGTCGCGCCTATGACCTTCATTAGTCTTTCTTTACTATATCTCCGGGAGATGATTCTTTTGAGGATTACTATGCTAAATTTTGCCGCATTTTCCATGAATTGGATATCTGTGAGCCACTCTCTGTTGACATTCAGGTTAGACGGCGCCAGCATGAACGTATACGGGTTACTCGGTTTTTATCTGGTGCCTCACCGACCTTTGCTCCTGTGGGTAATCAGATTTTGGAGACTAGTGACTTACCTCCTCTCAACGAGGTCTTCAGTCGTCTCCGACAGTCATCCTCCTTTTCTGCCCCGCCTTCTGGCCGCTCTGTTTTGACTTTCGCTGTTTTTGATAACTTTGGCTTCTCTGTTAGCCGTGGCCATAGTTGTGGCCATGATTCTGGTTTTAGCAGTCGTGGTCGCGCTTCTAGGATGCATGGCCGAGGTTCTGGTGGTCATACTGATACTATTGGTGGCCGTGGTCGAGGGGGAGGCCATGGTCGCACAACAGGGGGAGGCCACGGTCGTGGCCGTGGCGCTCGCTTATGTACTTACTGTGGGGGCACCAACCATTAGGTGAATACATGTTACAAGCTACATGGTTTCCGTCAGGCTTATCAGGCTGCTATCTCTTAGGATATTGGACAGATTTTACAACCTTTAGCCGATAGTGTGGTTTTTTCAGCTGAGGAGTACCAACACTTATTGTCATTTTGGGATGCGACAGGATCTTCTACTACTACGCTCGCTCAGATCGGTACATCTATTGCTTGTGTTGCCTCCTCCTCTTCCTCTTCTTGGATTATTGACTCAGAAGTTACAGATCATATGACGAGTACACCTACTTCCTTTGCTCATCCACTTGTTGGTAGACTATCTCATGTTACCTTGGCTGACGGCTCTATCACTGTTGTTACTAGCTTCGGTTCAGTTCTTGTCACTTCTTCTCTTACTTTGACATCTGTATTACATGTTCCTTGTTTCCCGTTTAATCTTATGTTTGGAAGTCGTCTTACCAAATCTTTAAATTGTTGTCACATTTCTTTCTCATAGCTGTATTTTTCAAGATCTCAAGACGGGGAGGAAGATTGGTGACAACATTGAGCGAGGTGGACTATATTACCTGAATATTCCTCAGCCTGTAGCCCTTCAGACATCAGAGTTTTTGTATCAACAGTACTGTTTTCTTGGTCATCCATCTCTTCAAAGTTTGAAGCATCTTGTGCCCTCCTGTCGTTCTATTAATAAGTTGGTATGTGAAGTCTGTGAGTTTAGTAAACATCGTCGAGTCACTTTTTTACCTAGGATTGAGCATCATGCGTCGCATCCTTTTCGGTTAGTTCATTCAGACATTTAGGGACCTATTCATGTGCCTAGTGCTTCTGGCTTTCAGTATTATGTTATTTTTGTGGATGATTTTTCTCGTATCACGTATCTTTATTTAATGAAAAAGAGATCTAAGTTGAAATCTGTGTTTATAACCTTTTTCATAGAGGTCAAAAATCAGTTTGATACCTGTATTAAGATATTCCATTCTGATAATGCCTGCGAATACTTTGACGGTCTACTTTCTCAATTTTTTTGATGAACATGGCATTATCCACCAATCGTCGTGCTCTCGGACTCCACAACAAAATAGAGTTGCCGAACACAAGATTCGACACTTGTCTGAGGTTATGCGTGCCCTCTTATTTCAAATGCATGTTTCTAAGTCATACTGGAGTGACGCTGTTCTCATTGCATGTTTCCTAATCAACCGTATGCCCTCTACAGTTTTAGGAGGTTAAGCTGCCCATCAGGTTTTGTTTCCTGGACGGTCTCCCCACCCATTACCTCCTCGCGTGTGTGGGTTCACCTGTTACGTTCATATTCTTGATCCTAACATGAGTAAACTTGATCCTCGGTCATTTCGGTGTTTCTTTTTGGGATACTCACACACCAAAAAAGGATATCAATGTTACTCTCCTACTTTACGCCGTCACTTTGTCTATGCTGATTTCACGTTCAATGAGTCCTTACCATATTACTCCACCCTTGTTTCTACCCACGGTCTTCTTTCTATTAAGTCTGTGTTACCTATGGTTGTCCCTACAGATACTGTTCCACAACACTCTAGGGCTGTTCTTCCTTGCACTGTTTCACAAAAACCCTTACAGGTATATGTTCGTCGTTCTCCAGCACCGACATCGGCCTTTCCTCCAACTCTTGCACCAAGCAATCATCCACCACCATCTCTGACTACACAGCCTATTGGACTATCCTCGCCTACTAGCCCATCCCAATTTGCCAATCCTTCTTTGCCGACACCTCCGTCTTCCCCCCTGTCACAAGATCCACCTGTTCTTTGATATCCGACTCGTGAGAATTGCAGTCCACCGATAAAATATCGTTTCTCTGATCTCTCGTGCACTTCTCACCCTCTTTCTCAGTTTATCTTTTATAGTCAT
Source organism: Arbutus unedo (assembly GCA_014822125.1). Lineage (NCBI taxonomy): Eukaryota > Viridiplantae > Streptophyta > Magnoliopsida > Ericales > Ericaceae > Arbutus > Arbutus unedo. Next base: position 4,226 of record JABCMJ010016698.1, read on the forward strand.
CTCTCTCCATATTTACATGCTTCCTTTACTACTGTTTCCTCCATTTTTGTTCCTCACACTGTTCAGGAGGCATTATCTTGGTATGAGTGGCAGATAGCTATGGCGGATGAAATGTCTGCTCTTCATAATACAAACACATGGGAGCTGATTTCTCTTCCCGCTGGTAAAACTCCTGTTGGCTGTCGTTGGGTCTATACTGTCAAGTACCTTCCAGATGACACTGTTGAGCGTTACAAAACCCATCTGGTTGCCAAAGGCTACTCTCAAACCTATGGTGTTGATTATTCCGATACGTTCTCTCCTGCTTCCAAACTTGGCTCTTTGCGGCTTCTTATTTCTCTTGCCGCCAATATTGGTTGGCGGTTGTTCCAGCTTGATGTCAAAAGCACCTTTCTCCATGGCGATCTCTCGGAGGAAGTCCACATGGAGCAACCACCTGGGTTTGTTGCTCAAGGGGAGCATTGTAAGGTATGTCATCTCCGCAAAGCACTCTATAGACTCAAGCAATCTCCTAGAGCGTGGTTTGGCAAGTTCAGCGAGGCCGTCTTGAGATTTGGCATGCGTTGAATTCAGTCAGACCACTCTGTATTCTCTCTTACGTCAACTTAAGGGAAAGTATTGCTCATTGTTTATGTAGACGATATTATTATCACTGGAGACGATCAGAAAGGAATTGATGAGTTGAAATAGTTCCTACATAGTCAGTTTCGCACTAAAGACTTGGGTAAACTACGATACTTCTTGGGTATTGAGGTAGCAAGATCCAAGAATGGGATTAGTTTGTCTCAGAGGAAATATGTGTTGGATATTTTAGAGGAGACAAGTACGTTGGGAGCCAAACTTGTGGAGACTCCAATGGATCCTTATGTCAAACTTTGCATTGATTAGGGGAAGGTATTTCCGCATCCAAATCAGTATCGTCGCTTGGTTGGTAAGTTGAATTATCTTGCCAATACATGTCATGAATTAGTGAGGTGAGTCAGTTTATATTTGCTCCGCGTCTTCCAAATTGGGAAGCTTGCATTCGCATTGTGAAGTATCTTAAGGCTCATCCTGGACGTGGCTTATTTTATCATTCTAATCATCATTTGCGTGTTGAAGCATTCACTGATGCAGATTGGGCAGGGTCACCGTCTGATAGACGTTAGACAACTGGTTACTGTATTTTTGTTGGTGGCAACTTAGTTACTTGGAAAATTAAGAAGCAAACTGTTGTTGCAACGTCTAGTGCAGAAGCAGAGTACCGTGCTATGGCTCATCTACGTGTGAGGTTGTTTGGCTGAGAATCTTTCTTGAGGAACTGGGATTTCAAGTGTAGCTATGATGCAAACAAATCTACACATTGGGTTTGTAGAGAGAGAAACTCCCAAATTGGGAAATAAAATATATACTTTCTTTAATATATTGATAAAAGCTTCCACAAATCATTAAAACATACCTATTTATAGTATACTAGTAAAAAACACAATTACTCCTAAATACATACTACATCATATTCTCCTACTAAGAAAAGAACTTGTCCTCAACTGATAGTAGAATCTGCCGGCAAATAGGGCACCAAGTGTTGCACGTTAAATGTGTTGGAGATACTCAAATGAGGGGACAATTGAACTTGGTACACATTATCGTTGACCTTGCGCAAGACTTCACAAGGACCCACTTACTTGAAGTAACCCAAGGCTCTTATCCTTGCCAAAATGACCCAACTTGTGACTTTCGGCCAATAAATAGTCTCTCAAAGAGCATTTAGGAACACACAACTTGAGCCCGCGAAAGAGAAACCCATCCTTCAACATATAACATGGATAGATAAGCGTGTCATCTCTTTGCAAAGCATCAAAAATCTTGGTAAAGTAAGGATCGTTGGCATAGAAAGTACAAAATTCCTCAAATACAACAATCTTAGTCTTCATTTCCATCAAAATGGTCACCCTTCTACTCAATCCATCGGCCACTTTGTTGAGAATCCCCGATTTATGCCTCAAGGAGAATGTGAATTGTTGTAAGTAAGCCACCTACTTGGCATGATGTTTGTTGAGGTGTTTTTGGCTATTAATGTACTTGAGAGCTTCATAATCGGTATTGAGAATGAACTCCTCGTATGCAAGATAGTGGCTCCAATACTTGAGGGCTTGGATAATAGCATAGAACTCCAAGTCAGAAATAGAGTACTTGAGTTTAGCCCCATTCAACTTTTCACTAAAGAAGGCAATAGGTTGACCTCCTTGGCTAAGTACCCCACCAATTTCCACTCCCGAAGCATCACAATCAAGTTCAAATGTCTTGACAAAATTCGGTAATGCCAAGATAGGAGCTTCAGTAAGTTTCGACTTCAAGAACTTGAAACTCTCGGCGGCTTCTTGGGTCCATACAAACACCTCTTGTTTGAGGCAATTGGTAAGAGAAGCCGCGATGCTACTAAAGTTGCGAATGAACCTCCGATAGAATGTAGCTAGCCCATGAAAGCTCATCACTTCTTGAGCATTAGTAAGGCATTCAACGATTGCATTGATTTTGTCTTCGTCCATGTGAACCCCGTTTGAAGATACAACATAACCCAAGAACACCACATTATCGATGGCAAAATTACACTTTTCAAATTCCCATAGAACTTCTCTCTTCTCAAAATTTCAAAAACTTGTTGGAGGTGGAATGAGTGATCTTCAAGACACCGACTATACACCAAGATATCATCAAAGTACACGACTACACATATGCCTAGAAGAGGCTGAAGCATTTGACCCGCATAAAAGTACTAGGAGCGTTGATAAGACCAAAAGGCATCACAAGCCACTCAAAGAGGCCATGAGGGGTCTTGAAAGCCGCTTTCCATTTATCTCCTGGGCGGATGCGGATTTGATGGTAAACACTTCTTAGATCAATCTTGGAAAAGAACTTTGATCCGGCAAGGCAATCCAACATATCATCTAGCCTTGGAATAGGAAATTAGTACTTGATAGTGATCTTGTTTATAGCTCTACTATCCACACACATCCTCCACGTACCATCTTTCTTCGGAGTCAAGAAAGCCAGCACAGCACAAGGGCTAAAGCTTGCCCTTATGTAGTCTTTGTCTAAAAGAACCTAAACTTGCATTTGAATTTCTTTCCTCTCCTTTGGAGACATCCTATAGGTGGGCTTGTTAGGAAGAGGAGCCTCAGACACCAAGTCAATATGATATTGAATATCTCGCAAATGAGGCAACCCGAAAGGCAATTCTTGAGGAAACACATCGGCATATTCTTTCAAAAGCTTAGAAAATGCCTCGGGAATAGCCGACACACCCATATCCTCTATAGGGACCAACATTAAAACATACCTAGTTTCTTGACTTCTCTTGAGAAATCCCTTAGAAGCAAGCAAAGTCGTAGGAGGCGGCTTTAGAGTCGCCTTCTCCTTCATAGGTAACAAACTAAATTGCCGCTTGTCCTTAAGAACGGTGTAAGTATTGCTCCTGCCATCATGGATGAAATGCCTATCATATTGCCACAGTCGCCCAAGTAGAATATGAAAGGCATCCATAGGAACTACATCGCACCAAGCCTCATCAAGATACTTTTTCCGAATGGAAAAAGATACCAAACACCTTTTAGTCACCTCGATCTCGTTGCCTTTCTTGAACCAAGAGAGGGTATAAGGATGGGGATGCTCTTCGACCTCGAGTTGAAGCTTTTCGACCACTTCTTGAGAAACTACATTTTCACAACTTTTGCCATCAATAATCATATCGCAAACCCGGTCCGCAATGTTACAAGTGGTATAGAATATATTAGTTTGCAACCAATCTACTTCACTTTCTTGCTTAGGAGTGAGTAAAGTCTTTTTGATCATCAAGGCAAATCCTTCTTTGTGTTCACCATCACCCCCAACTTGTTTACATGCGGCCTCATCATAAATAGGAATATCATCTTCATAACCTTGCTCCACTACTTCCTCAATGAAAAGTGACTTGTTTTGACCTCCAGAAGACTTCCAGCAATCCGAAGATTTGTGACCCGGCTCCCCACACTTGAAACACTTGAAACCCCCACCTTGAATTTCATTTCTATTTCCTAAAGCACCAGATTGTGGTTGAGTTTGAGAAGGAGTTGAAACTTTATCCACCCGGTTTTGTTGACTAACCCCAGGAGAAGCAACTTGGCCACCACTAGAGGTAAAACCACCCTTAGAATACGAGTAGAAGGGCTGCCCGGATTTGGAATCCCCTTGATATGGCTACCCGAACCTCAAGAACTTCTTCTTTGCTTGTCGTTCGGCCACTAAGCCCCTATTGTAAGCTTCCGAAACTATCCATAGAATTTGTAGGTCAAGGACATCTTAAATCGTGGAGTTCAATCCACTAATGTACCTCGCAATCAACTCTAGCAACAAGTTGATGAAAGGCTTTCGTACACTCATCAACACTTCCATTTTGTTTGAGATTATGCAAGTTCTTGTGGAGGTTTTGCGTATGGTTGAAAGGCAATAATTGTGCCTTGAGCTTCTTCTTCATTTTCTCCCATTCTCTAATCTTTCCCTTTCTTCTCCTTTGCCTACTAAGTTGCAATTGCTCTCACCAAGCAGAAGCTCTTCCTTTGAGGCGGATAGCTAGCAACTTCACCTTCTCTTCCGAGACTTCACCATAATCAAACACCCTTTCGACGGTATTCAACCAATCAACAAATTCGTCCGGGTTAAGGCTTCCATTGAACTTGGGAAGCTCAATCTTGAAGTTATTCTCCCACTTATAAGGAACGTGAATAGGAGGTGGCCTACGCTAATTCGGTTAACCAAATGGATTCTCAAAATGACTTTGTGACTCCTCGGATTCTCCACTACCTCCACGTGACACTTACATGCTTTGCAACATCGCCATTAGGATAGCAACTTGTCGTCTATACTCGCCTACCTCATTGTTTTGGTTGCCAAACTCAGGTTCTTCACAATTATTCACCACAAATCCTCTACCTCTACCTCTACCTCTACCTCCTCTCCTATCTCTACCGCCTCTATGAGCCATCACAACACCAAAGTAAACTCCAACAATCAATTCAACACCAAATAAGAAATACCCAGACAAAGGGAACCCCAAACTTCAACAAGTCACAAGTAATCGCCTCAAAGTAATGACAAATCCCAACAATCGACAACAAAACGCACAAACTAAGGTAAAAATTGCTACTGTCGAGGCTATTCGTAGCAAATCTAAGTGAAATCAAACCTATAACAGCACTATAAAGGGCTAAAACCACTAGGTCAAGCTCGAAAACACTGTTAAAGCTCCGAAAAACATGATTCCGAACAGATTCACGGGCTGTCCCGACCACCGAAGGCTGGGACAACTTGAAATAGGGCTGGGTTACTCTTGGAAAGCAGAAATGAGTGCGTGTATGTTCATTTCGACAGTTAGAATGGTGATTTGAGGGCTGGTTGGGCTGTTCGAGAGTTGATTTGGTCATTTCAAGCTCCGGCGAGTGTAGATCTGTTGATTTCGAGCTCCGGTGAGTGTAAATATGGTCATTCCGAGCTCCGGTGAGGTTTTCCAGTGAGGTATTAGGTTCCGACGAGATGAAGGGTTAGGATTTAAGCTCAGGGCTCTAATACCAAATGATGCAAACCAATTTACACAATGGGTTTGTAGAGAGAGAAATCTCCAAATTGGGAAATAAAATATATACTTTCTTAATATATTGATAAAAGCTTCCACAAAACATTAAAAAATACCTATTTATAGTATACTACTAAAAGACATTAAAAGACACAATTACCCCTAAATACATACTATATCAAGTTACCCATTCCTATGTATTGTGACAATCAAGCAGCGATACATATAGCCTTGAATCCTATGTTTCATAAGAGAACCAAACATATTGAGGTAAATTGTCACATCGTTCTAGAAAAGATTGACAGCAGTGTGTTGGCTACACCTTTTGTGTCCACAGGAGCTCAGATAGCAGATGTTTTTACCAAATCACTGTTTAAACCTCGTTTAGAATTTTTATGTAACAAGCTGGGACTTTG
>JABCMJ010016702.1:0-13137 GCA_014822125.1 Arbutus unedo
GTAGATAATTAGACAATCCCATTATCATATGTGAGATTGAAAAAATACTTTATTGATTTAATTGGTCCTTGAGATATTAATTTAAATACTTTAAAAGTAGAGTTTATAATAAAATATTTAAAATATTTCAAGTTGTATCTATTATGAAAAGTATATATTATCTTACATTACATTATTGTGGTAGAAATTCATGATCAAAATTAAAAAAAAATATAATTAACATAATAAAATGTCTCACTTAATTTTATACATTTCGTGCATATCATATGTTATTGTCAATTTATTTTAATTAAGCATTTATCGACATTGAATTGAGTTAAATTTTTATCATAATAAGTAAAATAAAATAAACAATTTTAATTATCAAGATTTTGTTAAAAACTAGGGGTTAGGAGGATAGAATTATTGAGGTGAGGTGAACCCGATAAAATGACAATCCCCAGATTCCACGCGTACGCGTCGACTTCGAAGGGTTACGATTGGCAATTCACAGATCTATCCAGAAGCTACACGGCGACGGCTTCTCTCCTACCGCCTCCCGAAAGGTCAAAACCCTAAATTCACAGACGACGGCGGCGGCGGCGTAGTCAGGAACGTCGAGGTGACATCATCGGCGGCACTCAGGGAGGAAGGCTACTGGTGAGTGTCTCTACACTAATCAAGCATTTTGTACTTCATGTTGTGTCTTGAGTAATAATTCTCATCTCCAATTCTGTTATAAAGAGAATCTGGATTTAAAGTCTTGATTTTCTCTCCTTGATCTTAGATATGTAGAATGAATTGAGTTGGTTTTTGTACAATTGTACGCATGCATCAAGAAAAGCCGTCTCACCGAATTTTACATGAACTTTTTGTGACGGAGCTTAATCTTATCAACAAGTATACACACAGAATTAAAATACAGATCCGGCACGATGTGTCTGGATCCGTCCCATAGTCCTATACGTGGTGCATCGAACCATTCCGGACACTCTGTTTGAAATCTGTGTGGATAAACCTTCTGTAGTGTTATTGTTGGGATTGGTTCCGTGTTCAAAAAACATAACGTAAATTGTGAGTAATTGCGTTGAGTATGCGGTGGAATGTAATGGTGATAAAAAAATTTCGTATAAAGTAGACCTCATATGATCGTGTCCAATGATTACAAATTTCAGTGGGTAGATGCTCTACTTGTTGAATTGATAACCGTTGTGCAAAGGTGCCCTGCTGAGATCACCAAAGAATCAAGATGGGGTGGGTGGTTATTTAAATGTCTAGTCTTACTCCAACTAACTGCAAGAAAATCTGTAACAGGAAGAGGATTTGTTGGTTATAGGGTAGCATAGATAGTATTAGTAAAGTGGTTATAAACTTCTTGTTACCTTGTTTTCGAGTAAGCCAAGTCAGTGACAGTTAAAGGCCCACAGCAGTGGCATGATGATGATTAGTTTGACTTCACTAGAATCTAGATACAATAGCCATAGCTTTTAGATATGTGATGTTTTGAGCATCGTAGGTAATGTTGAGAAGATAGACGTTTATTATGTTTACCTTTTCACTGGAGGAGAAGTTTGAACTTTTGAACTGAAAATACATCAAGCTGTTTTACATGCTCAATAATAGGAAGTAATGGTTACTGCGCCTGTGGGATCTATATGGCCTCGAAGTTTTACATTAATAAAAAGATTCCCGGGTGAAAGTTCTTGGTTGAAGTTGATATTAAGCTGGTTAGATGACATATTTTGTTTGTTCTAGTTATTGTATATGATACTTATTCTAAGTTATTCGTAAGTTGAATTCTAATAGTTTGAATAAAATGTATGGGTAGAGCAAAGAAATTAAAGGTGGCTATGGTATCTTAGGGTGTGGCTTAATGGACAATTACATTGTAGTGGTGTGAGAGATGAGGAAGTTGTCGTGATGCTTTGATGTATCCTGATTGTCATCTATCCAAGTAGGCAGTAATGATGGGAATGGGTTAATGATTGCCTTCGAGGATTTGAACCCAAATTATTTCTCGGGTAAACCGCATTGATCTCCCTATGTTTTCATTAATACACCCCATTTTGTGAGGCTTGGAAACGATTGAAGCCTCCCATATGTGTGTTATGGTTCAGATTCCCTCTCAGATCATTATTGGCAAGGATTGAGTGTTGTTCCGAAAAGTTTTAAGGAGGCAAAGGAGACATTCGTTTCCATTAGAAAGAAAGCTTAAGCATGAAAGAATCAAATGAATCCCATAGGTTAGTTGACGAAGCAAGCTAAAGTAAATATGAGATTGAGGCGTTATGGGCTATTGAAATGGACCGATCTGAATTGAGTTGCTTCACAAGGGGAATAGATTAGACATAGTAGACTTGAAGCTATTAGGAACCAACACGTATAGGATGCACTGCTCTTCTCTATACTATCCTAGTGTCTTTACCACTCGAGCGCCGGGCCCTGAGCTCCAAAAGGTTAACTGGTTAAGCAATAGCTCGCAGACACCTGTGATGCAAGGAACTAGTCCCTTATCATGCTAATGATACAACGAAGGTTGCTAAGAATCGAATTGATTTCGTAGTTCATATGTCATACCTAAGAAGCACGGACACTTAAAAGAACGTGACGTGTATGTGTCTGACGCACTTTATGGACACTCTCGAACACATGTCCAATGCTTCTTTGTTGTCTATCAGTCTATGACTAAGAAATTAGTATGATCGGCACTTATTCACTTCCTAACATTTGATCATGAAAAATTTCGGAATTTGACATTTCACTATGATATACTAAGTTGGAATAATTTTTATGACTAATCAAATTTGAATTTAGGCCAAATTTGTTGAGAACTTTTTAAGGATTTTTTTTTGAATTCCCTAATCATGTCCATGCCCTAATTTTTAAGGATTTCTCGGCTCTTATGTTAGTCTAGACTCTTCATAACTCCTTGCATCTTATCTATTATTTAATTTGAGAAATTAACTTATGGTGAAATATTGCACCAAACAATATCACTTGCTATATTTAACAAAAAGTATCCCCAACGTGTTCACGTCCTACATTTTAGGGTAACAACTTGTCTGCGTATCCATGTTGCGTTGTTTGTGTCCCATGCCTGTATACGTTCTTCTTAGCGTCATAGGAATACAACGAATGTGGGTATGATTGTTTAGAACTTTTGGTTTTGGTTTCAATGTTTATGCTTGATGCGGTGGTGGTTATGGTGATAGCACTTGTTTGTTGAGTTGTGGTTGTTAATGGAAGTAGAGACATCGTCATTAGAACTTTTAGGGGTTGATAATGACTGAAGGTTTATAAAGCACGGAGTGGGGGAGATGATTCTGAAAATTTTAATCGTAAAATAGACTTTTAGTGAAGGATAGGTGTAAGGACTGGAGTATGGGGTTGGGTGGGGATACATGTGATTTTTGCTAGCTGCCTTGTATCATTCTATGCACGATATAGGAGTTCTTTCATAGGTCAAAGTAAATTTGAATTATAAAATGTGCTTGCTGGGTGAATGTCCCACTTAAGATGTCGGGGAACTCATAGCCATATTTGAGTGGCGAGTGTCCAAACTAGTACTTTGTACGTTTGTTTCCATTTTCCAGAGACCAGACAAATTCTGTCAACAGAGATGCGGTGTTCTCAAACATGTGCCTTAATTGGTTGATAAGGACTGACTATTGCTGGTAGAATCTATGAGGTTCTTGAATATGGGATTTCTTGATTGGCCCAGTTGGAAAATATTTTGATGTTTATCAGGGTACATTAGAAACCCAGGTTTTGAATTATTCCTAGAGTTTCCAATTGCTATCCCGGTGAATGATACGCGAGTGGTAACAATTCACCAGCATGCAAAGAATTATTCACTCTTTTACGTTCGATTTTTAGATTTTATTCAAAGAGTCTTTTGCTTTGAAATATTGGGCTGATTTGAGGTATGTTTTTTTTGTATTTCATTTGAAAAGTCATGTGAAGTTCGCAAGCGCATCTATTGTTCTTCTTAATCAAATGCAAATTCAGTACTCAGCTCCCAAATCTTCCCTACTGATGAGTTTGTGTCCATTTTCATATTCTTCTAAGGTTGCTGTTGAGTCCAGGTTGTACTTTCCTATGAATGCTAATATTGTTGATGGTATTTAGTGCATGCCAATGTGAAAAGCTGTTGTTCTTCTGATTCGAGGCTGTTATGGTACTGTATTTGGCATTGTTTCTAGGGTGTATTTCAGCGCACTTGTGCCTCCCTACAGCAAAAGCTTTTCTAATTGTGCATATGGGAACCGAGGATTTGAATGGCGTCCCCCCTGCTTGCAATTCTGTCCGTGAAAGCGCGAACGATGACATTCATAACTCCAATTGTGAGCCTAGCGATGCTGGTTCTCAACCAACTAATTCAGAAAGAAAAAAAGACAAGCTAAATGGAGAGATCTTGGGAACTTTGGAGGTTGATGGTGGAAATGGAGGCAGCCAACCTTTTCTGGCAGCTGATGTGGATGGGGACTTGATTGGGAGTTCATCTGTTTTGGAAGCTAGTGTTGAATTGAATGAAATTGTTGTAGTCACAGAAGATGTGAAGTGTTTCGGCACAGAAATACAAACTGAGAATGGCTTTGTAGCTGTTCCAGATGGAAGTCCCAGTAGCAATCGAAAGAGGGGTGGAAGTCCTGTCAGCAATCACGAGATAGATGATATTTGTATCCGGTTATTTTTATTTCCTTGAACATATTAGCTATGTAATTGAAACGTAATTTAGAAAACAAAATACCTCTTTCCCTTTTTGGCTATCCATCTTTCCATTTTGGAATGTTTAGAAAATGCATGTCCACTTTAAAAGTCAGAAGCATAAAAGTTTCAAGCTTTCCAAACTCTCCCTCACAAGTTACAGAAAATGGATGCTTTGCAAAGTAGGCATAGACGGGCAATGTGTTAATCAATACTTTCTGAATTCTGTGTCTGAGTGAGTGGGTGCGTTTGTGCACGCTTATCTATCGAGTTATCTATTTCTGGTTGCATCCATGCAGCTACACAAAAAAGTGCACGGTGTGCACCTTTGCTTGTATGCATGCGCACCCACAGAAACGAGCTGCTTCCTTGCCTTATAATTAGTTCCTACCATGTTTTCCATAATTTGGCATGCCAGCCTTTTCTGGAGTGAAGAAAGCCAGAACAACAATTGATGAACAACCACCTTCAGTGCATGTTACATATAACGGTTTGCGAAGGTATTTTCATACATAGAAAGTCGAACTTTCTTTCATTTTTTTAAAATAAAGCACTCCTAAATGAGGACTTTATAAGATGTGATCTTTTCTTCTTTCATCACATTCTGCGTGCTCAATTTTCTGCAACAGAGACAGTAAACAGAAGCTTGAGGAGCTTTTACGGAAGTGGTCAGACTGGCATGCTCAACATTGTTCGTCTCTTGTAAGCCTGATTCTTTTCATCTTTTCTATGTTGTCTTTCGTTTGATTTCCATGGTTATCCTTGTGTTTTGCAGTTTTCCCATCGTCAAAGTTCTTTACTTCTGGTTGCTTTTGGAATGAACAAGACAATCAGTGAACTGAAAGACAACATAGAAATCAGGCTTCCACCCTTCTGATATTTTCTAGTTAGATATGGGTAGTATGCTGGGGAGCATTAGGCATGGTTCACCTGAACTGAAAGAAATCCTGGGAATTCTGCCACATTTAGTTCAAAGCTGCCTGCCTTCCTTGTTTAGTTCCCCCCAAACAGTTCTGAGAATATCCCAAATTGACTGTACAGAATCTGGTGGCTGGCGAATTCAACACCTCCCCCCTCTTCTTCTTCCCTTCCCACGCAGTATATGCGACATTTAAATTCAAACGTTGTAGCATATTGAGTTTGAAGGGTAAAGACATGCATATTGTTTCAGATTTGTTGGAAGTGCAAACAACTCTTTATTTAGTGAACAAGCTAAGCTTGAGTAGTATATGTGGTATTGTAGTTGTAGTACCCCCAGATTTTTAGTCTCTTGTTCAATGGATCATCTTGACTAGAACAAAGCCGAAAGGTTCCTCTTTAGTCGGTGTGCTATTGTTTTGCAAAGTCGAGGGATAAAATAAGGATTCTATGCTTATTTGGATTTCTTGCAGTTCTGTTTGTACAAACACGACGGATGTTATCTTGGGTATGCATTTGAGTTAGTTTCCTCTTCATTAAGCTGCATCTTTTCTAGTCATATATAAATGTGTTTGTATGCATATTTATTATTTTTATTCCTGATTAATATGTTTCTGCCTGTCCAGGATTCCACTGAAGTGCTTGAATCTGGTGAAGAGACATACTTCCCTGCAATTCGTGTTGGTTTGGATAATCCTTTTTCAGTGGTATGTCCCGGTTACCTGCCTATGGTGCGCAAATAAAGTGCTGGCATGCTATTTATTTGCGGACAATTTGGGTTTGGTTTTTGCATATCAGTGCTTCTTTTCCCTTGTTTCCTCATAAGTGAAAACTACTCAAAAATAGCACCAGTAAGGTGCCGTCTAGTTACAGTATGTATACAGGATCCAAACCTACAATAAAATTGAGTTATCTGGTAAAATCGTCAAAATAGGAACCACACAAATTTTCTGCGAGCAACTAATGAAACGAGTAAAATAAAGCTGATTTTAGTCCATCAATAATTGTATGGTGGTAACTCTAATCCAGATATGGTGATTCCATGCATTGCACATATGCCACATCAAACACAAAGATGCCAAACTTTGATGCTTTTTTCACTTCCTCATCTAGCGCCCACCTTTTTAGCTTTATTTCCTTGTCCCTATACCTACTTATAAAATTCTAGTTCATTGAAGTGTGAGGTGACCTTTCCGACCCATATTAGGACATATGAGGTGACAAAATCTCTTGGTCGGTCCTTCCTCTTGGTTTTACAAGTGCTTACTCCTTTAAAAACCATGTCTGTACCTGTATCAATGGACAGTGTCAGTAAAATCATTACTCAAATTTCAGGCGAAATGGGCATGCATAGTTTGTTTAGGGTAAAGTCTGGTGATTACAGTTTCTTGTTGAGTATCGACATATGATGCACTCTAGTTGATGTGAGAGTCCCATGGGAATATGGTTTTTGATTGATGGCTGTTTTTCTCAAAAGAATTGTAGTTTGAGATCAACTAATAAGACGTAGTTTTATCAGGATTTGGGCTATCATAAGCTTAAATTGTTATTTTGTGGGTTAGGGCAGGTGTTGCCTCGGAGAAGGATTAGAATTGAAATGTTTGGAAGAGCTTCTCTATCCATCCATCCCCTGTTAGTTTGAAGATTTAAATGAGGAAGAGGCTAAGGGTTTGTAACTGTAACGGAAGCAGCCTTTGCTTCTGCTTCGAGGCTTTCTTTAGTCTTCTTTTCTTTTTCGTTTTCCTGGTAGAAGGCGACCAAGAATTTTTTATTATCTAAACTGGTGGGATTGAAGATACGGATTTTCTGAAACATCAACATCAGGCTATGTCCCTGGTCAGTGATGTTTGTTGTAGCAGTCTGTTCGGAATATTGGGAGACATGTTCTAACTTTGTAAGATTCATTTTGACTCTTTGTTCATGCTTTACAGTTTGACTTGCTGCTGATCATTCTCTCACTTTCTTCTTTAGTAAACTCTTTATTTGAAAGTGCTTGCCTCGTATTCATTGTACTCTGAGAAGTCAGCATGATCCTTCCACATTAGTTCATAACAATTTCAAACGTGTGTGCTCTTTGGTCACTGCTCTAGTTTTGAATTAGTGCGGCACAGTTGTAATAAGATTATTTTCTATGTCCTAAATTTCTTGCAAGACAAGTAAGAAATTTGTTAGTTGTTCACTTCAATTGATGTGTTTTCAAATATTTTCCCTTGAGATTATTATGAAAAACATGTAGTGGTTCTCAAGTTTCCTTGCAATCCAAGCTATGTTGAATTCTTGAGTACTCTTCTACCTGTAGTCTTTCTGGATGGACAACCAAACAAGGAGCCAAATGAGCACGGAGTTTACTGCATTGGACAGTAAGTCTGTTCCACTTTACGATCGCGGATACTCATTGGAAGGGTAAATACTTCTATTTTTGTGTATGTCGGGATTTAGTTTAGTTTGTAATGATAAAATGATTGGCTACTATTAGCAGAAATACAGCTATTAACAGAACTGAGCTGGAGATTCAGAGAGTGGCCTTTAGAGTTGCAAATTTTGATCTCAAAGTCTGTAGGAAATGTCTTTGTTGTCAGGAATAGTTGGATAAATTTCTATCTTTTGACGATTCTGACGACCAGGTGAACATAATATTTATTAGAAGACATACGGACATTTCAAAATTATTAAACATCCACAAATTTGGATAAAAAGCACCAGTTATGGTCGTCCCAGGGGAAGAATATGATTTTAACTATTTAGATGGAGAATATACCTTTATTACAGGTCAACACTCTTATTTCAGATCTAAGATGGATTTAAGAGGAGTTGTGGTGCTTTGTAATATGTGGGCACTGTCCAGTGATGGTGTGTTGTTAAATTAATGGAGTTTTCGTAAATGTAGTCTATGATTATCACTTTTGCCATTATCGATCTGTTTTCTGGTTGGGTTTGTTCTGACTTATGAAGACAAATAGACTTGTGTTGTAGCCTATGTTACATGGACTCTGGGGGTTGTGTCAGGTGCACGTACTTGTCTAAGCATAGGGTTGACCTAATTTATATTTATGGTAGATGGTTGACGACAGCACTAGGGGAAGGGATAGATCTAATTTGTATTTAGATATCATGGAACACGATGCCCTCAACAGAGCCCATTGGAGAAAACAAATTCATGTAGTAGACCCCATTTGATTGGGACCAAAGGCTCAGTTTGGTTTGGTTTTCTAAGTTAAAATGGCGTTTACAATGTTTCATGGAGTATTGCATGCATAATTGTAAGGTTTATAAACATAGGTGTGCGGAAGGCGTCAATTCCTAGGCATACTTTGTTAGACAAATGTTAGTTGCACATGTTGGAGTGGACACATACCCATAAACTTGTCAAACATATTGAAGAATCCATGTAACACATGTTTCCTGCCCATGTTACGTTAAAACTGGACATGACTAAAAACTGAGCCAGGCAACTTCTCAACCAAGTTGTCTGATTTCTTGTTTGACCCGGCTGATTTGAACCCTGTCAAAATACCTGTGCAAGTATCAACCAGTGGAATTTGTCGCGCTAAAGATTCTTAAGGTGATTGCCTGTGTGTCATGGAGAAGACATTTAGGATTTTTGACAAGTCTCATGGCTAGTATGAAGTTAATCTGCATCCTCTGGTGGTGATGTCATTTATACAACTCTTTCAGTGCTTCATTTTTTTATGAAGCTTCCCTTCAGGCTAATCTTTTCGAATTAAAAAATACGTACTCCCAATTTCCAAAAGATTCTTGATAAGAAAAATTAAACTAGAAAAGTGATTTATAAATTCCAGTTTATCTATTTATACATCTAAATATGTAGGGCACATTTTGTTCAGTTGACTTGTGTTGAGCTGCATCTCATTTGTTATGTTTTAGGGGTTTGGAGATAGCAGATGCTTCCCGGTGCTTCAACTGTAGTTCCTACGGCCATTCATTAAAGGAATGCCCAAAGCCCCGTGACACTAAGGCTGTGAATAATGCTCGCAAGCAACACAATTCAAAGCGTAATCACAATTCCAGTTCCCGCAACCCAACTAGATACTATCAAGATTCTCCCAGGGGAAAGTATGATGGTTTAAGGCCAGGTGTCCTTGATGCTGAAACACAGAAAGTTTTGGGTCTCGGGGTAAATATGAATCATTCTTTTGCATGTGGCTTTCAATATTTTTTACTAGTATTTAACATGAGCAGTAATTGTTATGACAAAGTCTCCATCTCAAATGCCGTAGGGTAAGGCCCTTTTGAATTGGATTACGTCTTTATGCACATTTCAGCCTTAATGGATTGTCATCTTCATTCCGGTTCTTCGTCAGTTCAGTAACGGAGACATTCCTTCTTATAAACAATTTATTCTTCTCAATTACGTAGAACGTGAGCCTCTTGGTTTTTGATTATGCATTTCCAATGCTTGTGATCCAACTCAAAACAATTGGTAGTTGAGCCAAAATGGCTTCTCAACAATGGAGTGCTGTTGCCATTTTTAATCATTATTACACTGTAGCAAGCCGGAAAATGGTTGAATTTGAAAAAATGGCTTCAACCAAGAGAGATGATCTTGCTTTCTTTCAAGTTGCTTTTCCAAATTGCACATGAAGTTACCAGAAGAGGCCTTGCTAATTAGCTTGTGATATTTTGGCTTCTTGGTGAATGAGGTGCAGGTATCTTTTTATGATAAATACTTTCCTCTTTCGTGTTTAAGAGGAGGAATGCATACAACCGTGTGCACAACCATGCCTCCACGGTTAAGATTGGAAACTATTATTTTCTTGTTTAATGAGGGTAATTGAAATGCTTCATTTTGTTTTCCACCTTTAGATTGCTCGTTAGCCTTGTTGTTGGCTTAGCGTTACACTTTTCTTGTATTGTTTGTTCAAGTGAAATGCATTATGATATAAAGGTCCTAACGTTTGACAGAATATCGGCTTTTTCCTTTTTCGACGTTCCAAGTTTTATTTGATTAATTGTGTACAGGAGCTTGATCCACCTCCTTGGCTTAGCAGAATGCGAGAGATGGGATACCCACCGGGATATCTAGGTAATTGTCTTATTCAGTAAGTTCGTTGTGACCAACTAAATGCCCTTTTTTGTTCGACCTTTCTATATACTTTGTTTTAAATTTGTAGTTATGTCATTTGGATTTCTGGGTGAGCATAAAGATGAATTTGATTCAGTTTGTGTCAACAATTCAGGTGTAGGAGGTTTTTTTCTTTTTCATTTCATGAAGTTTTTTATTTGTGTTCCGAGTCTTGTTTAGTTGCCATACTTTCGTGAATAAGGAATATTTGAAAATGTGAAAAGCCTTTAGACCATGCCCTAGTTAAAATGTCTTGTGGTTAGATAGTAGCAGTTGCAGATTCCGTTTCCCCATATAATGGACCATGCCATTAATATCCTACTCATGCAGCTTGGGAAAATAAATGATGTGTTAGAAATCTCTTAGTATGTCATCTCAAGCTCTTTGGAGAATGTACTCCATCGGTAGCAAGACTACCAGTCAAACTCAAGTAGTAGTATTTGTTGTGAAGGTAATTTTCTATCTATAAAACGAAAGGACATTGCAATTCGATTTGCCTAGAAATATGGTTGACTAGCTTTATCATACTGTACTGGAGCGTGTGCAGTTAAGGTACGACCAATCACCAACCCGCTACAATAACTTTTCTTTACCAAAAGGAAGGAAAGAGGCCCTCCTCAGCCTTTTTGTTTTCTGTCATTCTCAGACTGGCTATGAAGAACCTAGATGCTTGAATTTAAGTTTTGCATCTATAGCTCACTCTTCTATGCTCCGTTTGATTCGCCGGAAAATATTGTTGCACTGTTCTTTATAATTGATTTGCGCTCCATGAAACCACAATTTTATTTATTTATTAAGTTCCTGGCCAAATACTAGAAATAAGAATAAGAACATTGGTTTTGCTATAAAAACGTAGAATATTATATATTGGAATAAATGGAGCCTCCCTAATTTTTGCATTGTTTGTGTCTAGGCAATGTCCATTTGTTCTCTCATATTGTTTCTGCCGGTATTATTCAGATGCAGAATACGGGGATCAGCCTTCGGGGATTACAATAGTTGCTGACGAGGAAATGAAGGAAGAAAAAGAGAAGGAAGATGGTGAAATCCTTGAGACAGGCAATCCTCCGGACCCCCCTAAGAAGATGAGTGTTGGATTTCCAGGAATAAATGCACCAATCCCCGAAAATGCTGATGAAAAACGATGGACTGCGGGCTCTTCAAGTACCCATTCATCTAGGAATCGATCACACCACAGAAATAACCATTTGTCAGAAGCGATGAGCAGGGACCAGTATCCCGATCAAAGGTGGGCTAGGGATTCTAGAGATGAAGGTCCACCTGGTGTTGACCCTGTATTTAGCTCCACTTACCCCCAGAGGTATGGTGGTTATGACACTAGCCACTCTCCCCAGTATTCAAGAGGTAATATTTCTATACCAAGCCCTAGTTTTGGAAGGTCATCGTCTGACAGAGGTAGATGGAGCCCTTCAACCTATGAAGCTCCTGGTTCACACAGTTCTGTAGCATACTCACCTCCAAATACATTGTTTTCACCTCCAAGTTACGGTTCGGCCAGATTTGCAAGACGGGATGATGATGGTAGGAATGATTTCGACCCTGATCTTTCATCTCATCGCAGGGATAGGAACCACCATCACAGTTGGAGGTAGTGGCATTGATCTGACTCTTGAGTAGGGGACTTATTTTTCATAACGGACTTGATGTATGATAGTACTTCTTTGGAGCATGATTGTATTGTGTCTCTGTACAATGATAAGATAGGTGATCTTTAGATCAGGTGACCTTGTAAAGATGTATTATTAATTGCGATTGCTCTAAACTCTAATGGACTTTCTGCCCTTTTTGGATCCTCTTGGGGTATCTTTTCCATTGCTTCTGGCTTTTTCTTTTATTTGTCAATCGTTGAATGGCTTAGGTTTTTCTTGACATTATCACTTAACAGGAATAATTATGAGAACACAGGATATAACATAATACAAGCATTCAATACAAGGGCAAAATATCAAATAACCCAATTTTGGCTTAATTACCCCTCTTCTCCGTCCACACAAGTCACTAACCAAATCATGTCTAAGATGATCCTTTCTTTCTTATTACAAAATTCAATCAAACACCATCTTATTGAATATGCCCGTTTAATCTCTCTTTACCATAACATACCTATTATTTAACACCCCTAAATTTAAGACCTCCATCCAAGCGGGTAGCAAAGCCAATGCGATAGAACATGATCAGAATTCTGGCTATAAGAAGAAACAAACAGACAAGACTGAGAAAACGTCCAGGCCCGGACCTAATGAATTCCTCAAAATCACAGCTAATTCATCATAAGCAAACTTGACAGTTTCCAGTTTCAATAAAATGTAGTAGCAGAAAGGCATTCTTCAAAATGAACCTCAAAATGTGGCCAAACTATCTATATCTACTTTCTTGTCTGCTCAATTGGTACCCAATGCAAAAAAAATTCAACAATATTAATGGAGAAA
>JABCMJ010016719.1:0-14631 GCA_014822125.1 Arbutus unedo
ATCAGTTTTACAAAATTAAAATACTGATTTGGCCGGCGCATCAGCGACACTTTTGCCGGTCGATCAGTTGTGCACCTGGAGATGTCATTGAAGCAAAATATTGCTATGTTGCTTTCTTGTACCCGCAACTCGGGCTCATAAAAATATTTTCTTCTTCTTTTTTGTACTCATCAAATGCGGGTCCCTGACCATTATCTTTTCTTACACTTCCTCTTCGTTATTTTTCTCTCTTACTGTCTTCTAACATCTGATTCATTTACCATTTTAAATCTTCTGTTACCGTTTTACAAGGTTCGACTTCTCCCCTTACTCCAACAAGATGCATTTTTAATCGAGTGATCCCACCTCCTTTTAGATGTTTATTACAATGGATGTAAATTGTGTTGTTCCTTTTGCCCGTTTCTGACTTAGTATCACCGCAAGCTAGATCATCAGATCTTACAAGAGCATAAGCCACATATGTGGCACCACTTGAAGTATTATCTATCATTTTATGTCTACAAAATAATATGCAAATACTTAACAGTAACCAAAAAAACAAACCACTAATGTAATATGTAAACATACTGCAAAAATCCGAAGATAGTGTAATTCAGGTTGTCACACTCCAAAATAGATGATGTGACCGGCCATGAATCGCATGGGCTCAACTTGCGAAACATGTAGCCTCAAAATAATAGTAAAAAAATAAAATAACAAATAATGTCGAATACCAAACGGTCAAGTTTCTATTCCACAAAATTTCAACAAATTGTTTTAAACCAACCGTGAGGCATTTCTATCTCACAAACCATTCAATAAAAATGTATCTCCAAATAACAAATAAAATGACGGAATCCATTTACCAAAGATTTAAAAAGAAGATGCGGAAGCAATAAATAAAACTCTTAATACTAAATACAATGTCCGATGGAGGTCAATAAAATAAATTTCATAATGCGGTCAGAGTCCTCGCCTAACGTCCTACCTCGCTTGAAAAATGATATGGAATAAATCCGTCAGTTGATAGCTCAGTGAATGGCAAAACATGTATATTACAATAGGTTTCCAAAATAAGGATTAAATTAATTTAAGCTATCAACATAAAATAAGGCATAAGAGTGTATCACAACCAAATAAAATAAACAACGTTACATTTAATCAATAATGAATCTCAATGGTGATCACAACACGATATCCAACCAAACAACAAGGGGAACCACAAATACCAATTAGTACCAAATGCCAGTGAAATAAATAACTCAAAAATTGGATCCAATATCATACTTAGAGTCACCACGAGTAGGCAGCCCATAGAACTTTTTCCTACGATGATCCGATGAAGGTCACCAGGATGCACCAGGAACTTTTTCTTCCACCGTTGAGTATTAGGGTCATCCGGCCTAACCTGGGAATTTTCCCTAATGGCCAGGGTCACCCACACATAAAAGATTAATTTTCCTAGACTTCCAAAATATGTTCCCAAATAATATCCGCAAAGTTTCACCAAAAAGACTATTGAGAGAATTAAACGATTCATTGAACATTAACCATATGTCTTTTGAACAACCAAACGCCAAATATGCTTTCCAATTCATAGGAATTAAATATAGTTTTTAAAAGAATATTTTTAAAGGTACGAATAAATTTCAAAAGTACGTAACATACTTAACTACTCACTTGAGTTGAAAGGCAACGCAATCAAAATACGAAAATAGGACTAACCTGTTGCAAAATCATATCACATAGAATCACTTGCTAATACAAATATAAAACCCAAATATATTGTAAAAATAAATACTAACCCAACCTAAACAAACTAATATAATAATAATAGACCCACCATTTGTCCATAACATCTAAAACTAGTATATTATGTCAAATAATATTATATAGTTAAACAATGAATGCCACCAACCCATTAATTAGCCATGTACCCCTGTTTCTCTCGTGCTCCCAACCTCTCTCTTTGTTAAATGCCATAATCCTTCCAGCAACCTCACTAATGCCAACCCACTTCCACTATATGCTTCTGTTCTCTTTCTTTCTCTAAGCGATCTCCGAGAAGAAGAGAGGGGGAAAAGACAAAATAAATTGAGAAGGTTTAGTTCATGAACTTACCAGCAAACGGCTCAAGGAAAGTCTGCAGCTATTACTCACCTTTCAGAAAACCCTAACCTCAATCAAACTGCTATTTATATAATGAACAACTAATTAATACAAAATAATTACCTATATATACAAAAATGCTCTAATACCCTTGAAATTACCTATATATAATTAACCCAATACAATTCTTATACCAAAATTACAATCATGCCATTAATGAAAATAATTTATATAAAGTATTCAATTGGAATTCCAAACTATAAAAATTTATCATTAGTCCAATACAAAATAATTTTTCAAACAATTTCGTGCCATAAAATGATAATCATGTTTCTCGTGCTTTTAATATACACAAAATAATTAATTAAGATCCAGACTACAAAATTTTAAATTCTAAAATCTAAATTAAATATTAAGAAAAAATTGGGGCGTAACACAGGTTATATCTAATGTTTTCAATAATTCTTTTCACAGTGACCAAGCTTGCAATAATTCCTTTCACAGTGCTATTGGAAACTCTATTATTGAACAACCAATTTAGGTTATTTGTAATCTTAAATCTGATACTTTTACCAAACATAAACATACAACTTGCAAGAACATCACATATTTTTTAATCTGAAATCATAAACTACTTGAAAACTCTTTGATTCAAAACACAAATCTTAGGCACAATACATGGAAGAATTAAACTAGGAAACTAATATGGGTAATGATAGGGTTATCTGAAATCTGAAACTAATGTAATTTGTAAACTAAGAAACTAAACTATCTTTCATTTTTAGGAGCCAAGAAGAAACTAATGTAATGTAATATGAAATCTTTATCTCAATGAAAAAACAAGTCCAGTCACAATTAAAACTGATAGAGAGGAGCCCAAACACAATCGAAGAATGAAGATTGAACAATCTGGAGCAACTTCTTTTGTTCAAAGTTTGAAGTTCGAACACCTTTTTCATTCAAACACTAATGTAATTTGAAATCTTGCGTTACCATCGAACAATAGAAGATTGAAGATCGAACCTCTTTTGTTCGAACACCTATTTCGGAAGAATTGTACACCTGAGAAATAAGAGAGAGGCCCTCTTTCGTTAATCGTTACTATTGAACGATCGACAGTTAGGGTTTGGTTTGGTTTAATTACTATTGAACACCTATTAAGATTTGATTTAATTGCATTTTTTTTATGGAATTTTACTGTAATTCTGAAAAATACCAAATAGTAAAAAAAAAAAAGAAGCTATCTCAGCCAAGATCAGGTATATGGCCCGAACTAATCAGACCAGTTAGTATTCTTGTTCAAACGGGACGGACGCTACATTATCCTAAAATCTTTATCTCAATGAAACAACAAGTCCAATCACAATTAAAATTGATAGAGCGAAGCCCAACCAGAATCGAAGAATGAAGATTGAACAATTCGGAGCAACTTCTTTCGTTCAAAGTTTGAAGTTCGAACACCTTTTTCGTTTGAACACAAATGTAATTTGAAATCTTGCGTTACCATCGAACAATAGAAGATTGAAGATTGAACCTCTTTCAAAAGAATCGTACACCTGAGAGATGAGAGAGAGGCCCTCTTTCCTTAATCGTTAAATCATTACTATCGAACGATCGACAGTTAGGGTTTGGTTTGGTTTGGTTTAATTACTCTTGAACACCTATTAAGGTTTGGTTTAATAACATTTTTGGAAAAAATTTTACTGTAATTGTGAAAAATACCAAACAGTAAAAAAAAGTATCTCAGCCAAGATCAGGTATGTGGCCCGAATCAATCGAACCAGCCAGTATTCTCGTCAAAAAGGGATGGACACTGCATTATCCTGATTTCACATTGGTACTGGATGTACCGCCCGGTATCGGGCAGTACAAGACGTGATTGACAACTTTGTTTGAAACCCTCCTAACCCTAGATCATGTCCCCCTTCTTTTTGCCTATAAATTGAACTCCAAACCTTCTTCTCTTTCACTCTCACTTCACAAAAATGTAGAGAGAGTGAGAGAAAGCTCAGAGGTTAGGAAGAAATTCTAGAGAGAAAGTGTGACCGACTTTGGTGAATACCTGAATTCAACCCAATTCATACCTTCCAAACCATTCCAAAGTAGGTTTCCTTCTCACGACCTTTTGTTTTTGATAGCCTATGCTCAACTTTGAAGCTCCGCCAAAAATTAATGGTGAAAGCATAAAGGTTAAAAGACGATACCCAATTCTACCGGTACACTACCGATAGAATTTGAAATTGTCAAATGTTTTGATTTCTGTTTATTACCCTTACACTCCTAGGTTTTACATATTATTCTGATTGATATTTTTACATATTTTAAATTACAGTTTTACCCAATAGAAAATAATTATGATTTAGTCCTTAGATATAAATCACAATGTGCACCCTATAGTTTCAGAAACTACAGAAATACCCTACTATTTTTTGGATTTATAGTTTAGCCCCTACTTTCTCTAAATTATAGATTTGCCCTATATATTATTTTGTAATTATAATTTACTCCTTGTAAATTTTCAAAATATCATTTTACCCCTCGACTTTGTTAAAATTACCATTTTAACCCTTATGACTATTTTTGAATTCTAAAACTAACTTGTAGTACACTTATTTCATCTTAACCCTCACCTTGGCAAGTTATTCGATTTAAATCCTTATTAAGATATTTACATATTTACCTCTAGGCTCATTAGATTCAAAACTAGCCTAGGATACATTAGTGTATTTTTCGCTTTGCACTTTCCAATATTTTCCTATGTTGTATTCTCATTTAAGTCACGTGTACGTCATGTTATTATGTTTGCGATAACTATTACATTTTCAATTGCTTAAATCATCGATGTCGCTTGCACGAATTGTTGAATGAAACGTCAGATGATATTAAGGCACTCAATTGGGCTGTGAGGTTTGGAATATTTTTACATGAACTAGAATATAGGGTATTGTGTGAATACCCGAACCTAGGTTTCATATGGCAAATTGTGGAATATCTGTTGTGCACTTTATATTCTCCGCGAGAATATTATAGGTGTAATTTAGCTATGATGCATCATTAGTCGAACTATGGCTAGAACCAGGAGGTGTCATAAGTCGAGCTGCATTATTAGCCGAGTTGTGTCATTAGCCGTGTTATGATTGACCCAAGTTGTGTCTTTAGCCAGGTTATCTTTGTTAGCCATATTGTGCTATTTTTTTGTAAAGTCTAGTTGTCGCGAAAGTGTATTTAGGATGTATTTTGGGGTGGGCACGATGCATGAGAAACATAACAATGGGAGCACAATGGCAGGACATGAAGAATGGGAACCAACGACCGAGAATGTAGTGGTTGGAAACACGGCTGGCATAATGGTTGGAAACGTTATCGGACGAAAACCCCATATTGGAAATTATTGATATGATGTGTAGTCACTTTGGGAATTGATGATCTAGTCAATGACTTGAATAAATATCTGGATTTGTTAGAATATTTGGGATTAAACGTTGAACACTTGAAAGACTTCACTAATGGAACTAGACTTGGTGTCACTTCACTTTATTTTATTTTATTCTCGTACATACGTGTTCTTTTATATTCAATTGCTTATATCATTATGATCAGCTTTACCTTATTGTCTTAAACACTAAAAGATAGAATTTAAGGATGGGATAACTTATTGAGTCTTATAGCTCATGGTGCATATCTCTTTGCCCATAGCGTTTCGTGCCAATTATAAGATGGAGTTGAACCGAAGTACCCAAGCCATGAAGATACGTTCCTCGAGAAAGATATGGTTGAATCATGGTTTACCTAGACTAGTCTTAGCCATGTTCTGACTTTCTTTTGCAAAGTATTTTTTGCTGAAAACCCCTTTCGTGAACTTTATTTTAGCACGTCGTATTTTTTCAAGAGCAACAGTTTGTACTGAACTTTATTAAATAAAATGTTTGGAATTTAGTTACGTTACTCTTTTATTAACATTGTCAAAATTCTGGACCTTATAGTAATGCTTTGATTTTTGGAGAAGCTAATAAATTCTTTTTCAAAATTCACGTGTTTATCATTTTATTTAAATGGAGACAATACAAAGTTTGGGCTATGATATATTGAATACGAAAGTAAAGACTTAACAAAAGAAAATTTACTTTTCAAAATATTTTCAAAAAATATTTATAAAACATCTACTACTAAGTAAATCATAGTTCAGTGAAATCTTCATCGATGGCGTTGACGTCGGTCAGGTAGCTCGGGTATTCGTTCCTATCTTTGATACCTGACGTTAAATGCATCATGAGCCATGAAACTCAATGAACAATTATACCCATTACCCAACTCAAGTATACGACAAATATGATGATGCACAACATAAAAGAAAAAGGTAACACTTAAGTGCGGAAAATAAAGAGAATAGTGTTAAGTATAATGCCGCGTTCATCAATTCCATGAGTCAAATGTCATCTCAAGCCGTTAACCAATGACACATTACATCAAAATTATAAATATCTGATTGTGCTAATTATCACGTCATTGATAAATCATCAATACCATTATCCCAATACATTCATGATGTTCCCTTTCACTATGATCCAAATTCTTATATTTCCGATCATTGTGTTACCAACCCCTATGTTTTCAATTGTTACTTTCCATTTCTCATGTTTTCAATCCTTATGATCCGATTGCTATATTTCCCGTTCGTCGTGTTCGAAAACCAATTACTACATAAACTCCCCACGATAATGACTAGATTTAATAAAAAGGGGACACGACATGATTCAAGAATATAACTCAATTTAATACATAACCCATCTCAAGACATAACCCGGCTCAAGACGTAGTTCGGCTCAAGACATTATGTCCGCTCAAGTCCTAGCACGACTCAAGATATTCCAAATATAAGCCATAACATGACATCCACTATGGAGGTGAACAATTTGCGAATACAGTTTAAGTTGTACCAGCACAAGCATATGGCTCTACTGGAAAAAATAGAGTTACCATTTCGGATAGTAGCTAGTTGTACCGATAGAAATAGGATTTTAATATTGGGCAGTGGCAAGTTCTACGGTAGAAGGAAAGTTTCTATTGATAGAAGTACAATAGATTCTAAGGTAGAACCAAGTTGTGCTGGTAGAAATATGTTCTTCACTTAGTAGAAACTTGTTGTACTAGTAGGGAAGAAACCTTTCTCGGTAGAAGTATCATCTTCTCCACAAAATCAGTAATTCGCAGCCATTGGAGTTTTTTGAAGCTCCATGGAGGATTCAAATACATAGAAGAGGAATAGGGTGAGATTTGTTTATCTTAATTTCGAAGGTTGGGAATGGATTGAGCTTGAATTTGACAAATGCGGGTCTCCTCTTTTCTAACTCTGTTTCAGCTGAGTTCTCCTTTTCTTTTTCTTCTCTCTTGCTTTCTTTCTCTTTCTCAAGGTGGTGGTGACAAATGAAGAGTGAGGAGAAGGGGTATTTATAGGATAAGGGGTGGAGGGGTTGAGTGGTAGAGAGGATTCCATGGGGAGTGGATGGAATGGTGAGGGAGGACACTTTGGTTTTGGTAGAGGTGAGGGGGAGAACATGGAGTAGTCAGCGAAAGTGAGGGAGGACGGAGGAAAACGAGAGAAGTGATGGGGGCAAAGGTGGAAGAGTGTGGAGGAGGTAGCAGAGATGAGGGAGGTGGCGGGGAGGAACGGGGAGGCAAGTGGTGTTGATGATGTACATATATGTACTTGTGTGTGTGTGTGTATAGGTATGTATAAGGTGTATGGGTGTATGGGTGTATGTATATATGTGTGTTGTATGTGTATACATCGGTATAAATAGTGTATGAATGGTTATATGTACACATATACATGTATGATATATATTTATATAACAAGATAAAGAGGTATGTCAAGAAGATTTTTTTCTATAATCTACATACAAAAATATCTCTCACAAAATAATTTTTACATGGTTTTTAATAAGTACTTTTTATTTTTTTATGGCAAAAATTTAGATAACAAGATTGAAATGTATCTTCAAGAAATATTTTTCTTCTTACAAATCTCCACCCTTAATTCGACTTATCTCACTAACGGGAGGGGTAAAATCGGTCCGGTTTGTCAGAAAACTCGGACCAAATCAGTAATTTTGATTTGGGTTAATTTACATTAAAACTAAACTGAACTATTTTGGTTTGGTTTAGGCCCTATTTTGGTTTGATAAGGCTTGGGCCCGAAATTTAAAAAAATTCTAAAAAATTAAGAGGGTCATGTCAAATTGGCTCAGATTGATTTTTATTTTGAAACCGATTTCCGATTTGATTTGGCATACGCCCAAATTAAAAAAAAAAACTTCTAAAAAGGTTAAAGCCTAGTAGAATTGATATATAAAACTCTAAACCATAGTAAAATTAAAGTCCAGTAAAAAATCAAAGTTAAAACAAAAACATGTATGAACCTGAATTTTTGTTTTTATTTTTTAAAGTATTTCTAGGTGACTAAAACCAGTAACTGCATCAATTTTTTTTTTTAAATCCCGAATTGGACCGGGACAATTGGACTGAAAAGTAGGACAAAATCATCGGTTCAATTTGATTTATTGGTTCGGTTCTGTTTTCCGGGTTAGACTTTCACCCCTATCTAACAGTCTCAAAATATATTTATTACATATTAACTTTTGATTAAAATTTTAATAGATACTTATTATATTCTTGTTAATTTAAAATTCTCATTTTACACATCTAACGGTTTAAAAAATTGCACTAAACAACTAACTTTTGAATGAATTTTTAATAAATATTTATTTTGATCTTACAATTTTCAACCCTTTATTATATTTGTCTAACGATTTAAAAATATCACCTTCACGAACTAAATTTTAATTTTTTTCGTAAATTCTTGGTATTGTTTTACGACAAATATTTGTATAAGAAGATAGAATTGTATTTTCAAAAGTATATATTATTTTATTATAAATTTTAACCTTTCATTCTTCCAAATGTCACGGTCTAAAAATAGTCATCTCACAAACTAACGTTTGAATAACATTTTGTTGGAAAAAATGGTTTGGAAAACATAATTTTAGCTAAATTTAAGATAAAATAAAAGTGGATTCCACATATTTTTATGTGTGAATCCAAGCAGAAATGTGTTTACATATAGTTGGAGATTAAGATTATGTATTTGGTTGGACAAAACTATTTACATATGAATTGAAAATTGAATCCAAAGTAAGCACCAAAGTTCACTTGAAAGAGGAAAAAATAGTGTTAGTCTCATATAGAAAAAATGTGGAAGGGCACCTTACTTTTGTGGATGGAGAATGACTTAGATAAACATGGGTTTTGGCCCAAACTACCACACACGAGCGTGCCATTGCCGTCTAATTGGCCGTGCCGGGTTTGGGTTCGGATAATTTAGATAATATTTTTTTGTTAAAAATTTATTTAATTGAATTAATTAAATTAATTTTTTTAGAATTTTATGTATTGGATCCGGTTAACTTGTTCGGACCAATCTGTTCATTTCTGACCCGCATGACCCAACCGAATTTGACCGTTGGTCTTGACCGTTTCAAGGCCCAACGGCTGCGACCCTAGAGCCAAACCAATGCGACTCAACCAAATCGGTTTTTCGCAGACCGGTGCACCTTTTTGGGCCGAACAAGTGCAACTCTTGGGTAGAGTTGCACCTTTCCTTTGCCTATAAATTAAAGGCCTTCCCATCCATTTTCAACCCTCAATAATTATGTGCATCTACCATCCATTACTCTTACTATCCACATCATGATGTTGCATCAATTTACGTTTGAGAGAGAGAAGTGCAGTACACATTCCGGTTCGACAGACTAGTAGTTTGCAGTGCTGCTACTATTAGTATATATCGTTGCATCCTAGGAGACAGACACCAATTCATCTCGTAGCACCATAGCGAGGGCGTATTTTGTCTTAAGGAGATTGTATCTAACACAAATCTCGATCAGTAAGTATTCGTATTCTACCGACTCGTCCGCCAATTGCATGGCCACTAGAATTCATTCGCAAGTTAAGTAAGTTTCTGTCTTGATTATTTTTATTGTTGTTTCTGTCTTACTTTCCATAACAGATTAATAATAGACTGGATAACAATCTTAAGATAAAATATATTTTTCTAGACTATTAAAAATTTGTTATTGATAGATTTTTTTTATAAACAGTTCACAATCTGTTTTTTTTTTCCAACATTATTTTACAGATTTTTTTTAATCTTTTTTGTGATTTTAATCTGTTCAGTGGGAAAAAAAATTTAATACAATTTTCAATTCTGTTTTTGTTAGACGAAATTATTGTTTTACAATATATTTTTTTAATGTAAACAGAATTTTTTTCACAGTTCTTTAAACATAATCTTTTTAGTTTTTGTTATATTTCTACAATTTTTTTTTTCAACGATTGTTTAGTTGTATCATATTATTTTAGATGACAAAAGTGCATAATACCCCTACATCCGCTACTTCTACTCTACAAACTGTGGCAGTTGCGATACCGACTGCGGTTCCGATAAATCACAGAGAGAAAATGGAGAAATTCAATAGAACAAAATTTAAGAGATGACAATAAAAAATATTGTTTTATCTTATAACCTTCAACCTTACTAGGTTTCTCCGTGAAGAAATTCTTACTTTGATGAAGAATAATACTGATGCACAGAGCGTTGCAGCGGTGGATGCTTGGCAGCATGTCGACTTCTTGTGTCGGAACTATATCCTCAACAGGTTGGACAACACATTGTACAATGTTTACAGTCCACTTGTGAGGACCAGAGATTCGACCTCTTATTTTTATTACTTTAGTTATTCGAGAATTCATGATTTTGAGTTTAATATTCTGATTGTAGTCTTATTTTAATAGTTTAGAATGCTGGGGCGCGATGCGGGGGTATTAAGGACTTGAAGGGATTAGTGTAATTAACCAAATTTTAATTATATTAGGATTAGGAAATCCTAAAATTAGTTTATATTAAAAATACGCAGCTTTTTTTCATTAAGAGATCTCTAACCCTAAAAGTTTGAGCAGGGAGAACTGGTGCCTAGACGAAGAATTCGTGTGACGCGATCAACTAGATAGTTGTAGAGAATATTGAGAGATTCGCATAGAGTCCAAAAACAACCTTATATATGGAGTATTCGTGGGCTTTTCGACAACTTTACAATTTCTGCGTTTTTATCATTTGAGGTAGCTAGGATTTCATATTGATTTACATTGAGATATTGTGTAGATCATGTTTAATTCGATGATATATATGTTGATTTTGATGTGTGATTGAGTCGGGCATGTTTTGTATGAATTTTGAGATGATTTGGAT
Source organism: Arbutus unedo (assembly GCA_014822125.1). Lineage (NCBI taxonomy): Eukaryota > Viridiplantae > Streptophyta > Magnoliopsida > Ericales > Ericaceae > Arbutus > Arbutus unedo. Next base: position 11,393 of record JABCMJ010016719.1, read on the forward strand.
AGTTAGGTTGTAGAAACGAAGACCAAAATGAAATTATTTTGCAAAGAACAGAATCTGAAAAAAATAAAGTATTGTGATAAACTAATTTTGGGAAATTCCGTTAGGGTGGTTCTAATCTAAAATTTCTGAAAATTTTACTAAGTGTTGGTTTATGTGTCTATTGTGTCGGGTTAAAATTTTGAAGTCTAATTCAACGTAAATAATTTTAGAAAAATTTGTGATCGAGTTGCCGTACATTCGCGCCTGTGTAGGCTGCACTGACGCACTTTGATAAAACGAGTATAACTTTTAGTACAAGTATCGAAATTGCGCACCGTTTATTTTGTTAAAAATTAGACACATAGAGTTTCAAAAAAATATATTTTTTGCATCTTATTTTTATTCGAGCAAAATCAGTTTTCTGATTCAATTTGACGAAACAGTTTTTGTGTCTCAAAATAAGGTATCCAACTTTGAACCGACACGAATATATTGTCCGAAATTCATTTTTAACCTATTACGTATCATTTGAAAGCTTGTAGAGTGTAGTTTCTATTGACATTGGATCCAATGTCTCTACTTATAAATTATAACGTTTTAGAATTTTTAAGGGTGAACCTAACTATATAGCTTTATCCATTCGAGTAACCTATCGAAAAATAAAATCTGAATTTTTATACACTCGGCTTGTTTCTTGCCTTTCATTCCACATAGAGTTACCATTTGAGTCTGATTTTGACTAGTAATGATACATATAAACATGCATGGGCATTGAACTTCGGGTAAGGAATAGCCCCTCGGTATGAAAGTCCGTAAACTCGACATGGGAGTCTTTGTGATTCCTTTGGTGAAAGACTATGAAATAACTAGATAAAGGGGTGGCCTGAAGGTCGGAGTAGCCCGTGAATTCTACGATAGAGTCCCTGATGTGGGTGCCCGCGGTGCAAGATCGTCAAAATTATGCATGAGTCACATGAGAGCATGATAGTGTTGTGAATGTTTAGTCGATGGTTTATATTGTCGCTATGCATATTATATTGTTGATGTGAGCATACTTTACTCAATATGTCGACGTTTTCAATATGACTTCCTACTTGAGTTTCGCCTTATGCTTTTTCTGTAAACTAACAATTTACAGGTGATGATATGGAACCAAAGACTTAAGGTTTATTTATGAAGATGGTTCAGCATGCTTAGTTGGATTTTCTATTTTAGAGATATTTTCATGTTTAACAGTTCAATTAGAAGTATTCACACTTTAATTATTTATTTGTTTAGGTATTGTGGGCCTATTTTTGGTTAGTTCGAATTCGATTTAGACATGATGGATTACTTGTTATTTGATAATTGTATATCGTTTATTGAGATTTAATTTAGTTTATTGATTATGATTATATTAAGTTTTTGTTTGAGTTATTCCATTGATTATTTCATATCCTAGAAGTTTGGGGTGTAACACTACTCAAGACAACCAAAGAACTTTGAAATTCTTTGGATAAAAAATACAAAACAGAAGATGTCGGTTTGAAGAAATTCATGGTCGGTAAATTTTTAGACTATGTGATAAGTGACTCCAAAATGGTGATCAGTCAGGTTTAAGAAATTCAACTCATTCTGCATGATATTCATGCCAAAGGTATGTCTCTCAGTGAATTTTTTCATGTTGCTGCGATTATTGAAAAGCTGCTACCTGGTTGGCGGGATTTCAAGAACTATCTGAAATACAAGCACAAGGAGCTGAAACTCAAATAATTGATAGTTCGTTTGAGGATTGAAAAGGACAACCGTGTTTTCGACAAAAAGGCCAACAAAAATCCAATGACGACTAAGGCCAATGTGGTGGAACAAGGAGGAACATATAAGAAAAGGAAGCATTGTGGATAAGGTTCGAGTCAATGCTCAAAAAATAAAGAAAACAAAAAGTACAAGTTCCAAGGGAAGTGCTTCAAGTGTGACAAATAAGGACACTGTGTAGCGGACTGTCGTAGCAAGCCAAAGGATGAAAATGCTCGCAAGAAATCTGCACAAGCCAATGTGATCAAAGTGGAGACTTTCTCCGATAATGTTGAAGACTTACATCTTTTAGTAGTTGTCTCTGAAGTGAATTTTGTGGGATCTAATCTCAAAGAGTGGTGGGTGGACACTGGCACTACTCGACACTACTCGACACATATGTTCTGAAAGGAAGATGTTCTCCTCCTACAATGAGGTGAACAATGGAGAGAAACTGTTCATGGGTAACTCGTCTACTTCAAAAGTCGAAGGCGAAGGGAAAGTGATACTCAAGATGACTTCGGGAAAGGAACTCACTCTCAACAATGTGCTGCATGTTCCAAACATCCGTAAAAACTTAGTCTCTAGATCTTTGTTGAGTAAGAATGGGTTTAGACTAGTATTTGAGCGCGATAAGTTTGTACTCACTAAAAGTGGGGTGTATGTAGGAAAATGATACATGAGTAATGGGCTCTTTAAACTAAATGTAATGACTGTTGCACCGATTGTGACTATGAATAAAAATATCATATCTTCTACTTAAATCGCTGAGTCTTCTAATATTTGACATGGTAGATTAGGACATGTGAATTTTAAAACTTTAAGAAAATTAATAAGTTTAGAATATTTGCCTAAGTTTAACATTAATCCAAATAATAAATATGAAGTTTGTGTTGAAGCAAAATTAATAAGAACTTCTTTTCAGTCTATACATAGAAATACTGAACCTTTAGATTTAGTGCATACTGACATTTGTGATTTCAAGTCAATCCAAACAAGAGGCGGTAAAAAGTATTTTATTACTTTTATCGATGATAGTACTCGATATTGTCATGTGTACTTACTAAGAAGTAAGAATGAAACTTTGAAAATGTTCAAAGTTTATAAGAATAAAGTTGAAAATCAACTTAGCAAAATAATCAAGGTAATAAAGAGCGACAGATGTGGTGAGAATGATGCACTTTTTGGTGAGTTCTGTAAAGAACATGACATCATACATCAAACCACTGCTCCTTATTCTCCTCAATAGAATGGTGTTGCTGAATGCAAAAATAGAACGTTCAAAGAAATATTTGGCGCTATGTTGATCAGTTTTGGATTATCACAGAACATGTGGGGGGAAGCAGTGCTATCCGCAAACTACATTCTTAATAAGATACCCCGGAAGAAAATCAATAAGACACCGTATGAATTATGGAAAGGTCGAGCACCTACCTATAAATTCTTAAAAGTGTGGGGGTGTCTAGCAAAAGTAGCAGTTCCAGTAC
>JABCMJ010016738.1:0-14125 GCA_014822125.1 Arbutus unedo
TGTCATCATCAAAACAGTTAGCACGCCAAACAAACCAAAACAAATAAAATGGTGATCATGTTCTCTCAAAAGGAAACAAATAAGTGGGAGAAAGACGTACTGCTTCATATCAAGACAATTGAAAACAATGCATCTCAGTTAGCGTATCCATTATGCCAATGAATTTTTCATCTCCAGCAGTAAAGTATTAAGGCATCACATTCACCAAAAATCAACTCATACTGCACAGTTCAAATCCAACAAATGCTAATGGCACCTACTAAAGAAATGTTTTTTCACATGGTTCATCAAAATTCAACAAAAGTGATATCCTACAAACACTATATAGAGTTCTGTCAATAACGAGGCAAGCCATGTGTGAGAAAGCATCCTTCAATGCTTTGAGAATATGCTTGGAGAGGACACTTTACTATTAGTTAAGCAGATAAATGGTTTCAAACAAAAACTCCATCTTCTATCAAACTAAGAGCTTATCCTTCCCAGTTCACATATAACCCAAATCATGAAAACAATCTCCGATGAATGAGGGCAATATCGGAAAAAAATCAAAGGGAAAATCTGCAACTGGCAAAATCTGTTAGAGGGGTCTACTTTTGTGGGTCTACAGTAGAACTGGGTTCTTTTCCTGGTTTTGAACCTCCATTAATGACCATATTCCCCACTCCAAACTCCATGGCCTCCCTTTCATCCTTCTCTCTCTTCTTGTCGGATTTGGAACTATCTATGGCCCGTGGTCGAGAACCAGACAAAGACGGCTCAAGAATCTGAGGTCCTGGGTTGATCCAGGGATGAGCAAGGCATTGGGCTGCTGTTGGTCTTTTTTCAGGAACAAAGTCAAGTATAGGAACAAGAAAATCAGCCAAGTCATTTGCATCTTGCTCACTAAACTCATACTTCTCCATAAGCACTTTATTCATAGGCCAAAACCGCAACCGGCGGATGTGCCTCAAATCACCGTATCTGTTGAAGAATTCCCGGGAATAGCGACCACCTAAAGCAATCTGTGAGAGCGTTCATAAAGCAGAGGAATATGGGTGCAAGTTATCATATAATTTAATTGTTGTAAAGGATGCAAATCTATACATATATGTATATATAATATAGAATTGTATGTATATATCTTTGCGATCAAAGCATAATGGGTTATGTGGAAAAGAAAGCAAAAACAAGGTCTTGCTTTCTGCATTATGCATATAAACACTCTTACCTTGCGGGGCATCATCCCAAGAAGCTCCATCATCAATGCCAAGTGATCCTGCAAAGTAGGCAGAAATAACAGTTATAACACTAACAGAACTGAACCTGAGACACCAAGCTTATGATGGGAGGAAACAATTTACTGTTGGACGCAATCTAGGATCTCAAAATGGCAGCCCAGAAGAACCAAAATCTGGAAATTTCAGAGCACATCAAGAAACACGCTTAAAAATTGAAGCAACAAAGCAAACCTCCCCTGGCACGCAAACCATTGATAGGAGTCAAAACTGGCAAGTTCTCAGCATATACTTGCTATAGTTTGGTATTTATTTAGCGAATATACTAACCACTGACTGAGAGGAATTATTTAGCCTAGAGTATATGCAAAGTGTGTAAAAAATGCATGGATATATCTAATATTGTCTTGAAAAATATGTGAAATATGCACTGCGATACCAAATCTTTTGGCATTATCTTCCACTTGACCACCACCGGCCATAGGGTTATGTCTAGCAAGACCCTTATTTCAGTATCACACAAAGCAAGATTACTTAGCTCATACAATTGTTATTTACCTTGTAATGCTCATAAAATTAGTAAGCAAGGGATAATAAGAACCCTTGGGGGGAAATCACTCATAATCTCCACAACGTTCAAAAAAGGCCTCAATGTAAGGATTTAAAGAGAACTCTGATCAAATGCTTTCAACTAATTATCCTAGCTGGGGGAAATCACTCACTATCTCCACAAAGTTCAGACTGGCCTCAAAGTAAGGATCACCCCTTCTACTACCTAGTTAAAAAGGACTCTAATCAAATGATTCTATGGATATTGGCTTCTCCACCTTTAAATCCCTTTGCCCCCTAACAAAATACATCAAAACTCTTAATCCTGCCGCCCCCAACACAAAGAGGCGATTCTGAAATTTGTTCCACCACAAAAAAAAAATGACAACAAAGTCATTCATACAAGAGAGACCACCTTATCCTTATATTTCCCCCCATGAAAATTTGCCCACAATAAAACCGTCAGTTCAATAGGCAAAAACATTAGTGGAAAGCCTGCAAGAAGATTGATTGAGGCAAGGAGAGAACAAAATCAACATACGATGCATGGTTTGGCAGTTATTTTTTACCAAAATAGAGCTGATGACCAAAGGACTTGTTCCAGCCAATACATTGTATTTAAAGAAGGTTGCATGCCGACATGGCAATGAAAAGGACGGGCAAAGTTACACAAGACTTCAAAAGCATTTTAGAGACTGACAGGTATGAAAATGTTCATTGTCAACATAAGATGAACATAAGGCCACGTAATGCAACAGTTCGGCACTGAAATTCAAAATGCAGACATAATTAACACAATGAATATTGAATAACAAATGCAAAGTAATCAACGATTCACTAGATTCAAACTTTTCTTTCATAAGCAAATAAGAACATATAGAAGAATCCAGAAGGCATTAACAGAAGGCCACGCGTACAAAAGGAAGCCAAAAACAGAAAACTAGAAAAGCCCTACACACTACTACAAGATTCAAAAAGATCAATCACATCACAAATTGAGCAAGGGAAGGATTACAATCTTGCAAAACTACCCACTGGCCATAACCTTGATTTCTAAGGAGTAAGAGTTTCTTTGCAGTTGACATTACCCTTGAGAACAGCCTTTGAAAACCAACAAGCGACAATCTAGTCACAGAAGTGAACAACTCAAATGCCATAACTCAACCTATTACTCTGCTCACTGAAAAAGCCAGTCTTAACCATGTAAAACCATACAGCAGCTGGTTCCAAGTGAATGGAAGCCAATTAAGCAAAAAGAATGGATTTCCCTTTGGGGAACAAGATGGACAAATTCGATTATAGAAAATTGCCGAAGAGGAATTTTTAGTTGTTAAACTTGACCAAAATACTAACACATATGAATGAAATCGTAAAGAACTTATCTGCGAGACAATACAATTAAGTAGGCAGGTTAAACATGTCAAAGCAACAATAAAGAACATTAGCAAAAGTTGAACGCCAGAGCTTTGGGGGTATCATATGCTAGTCAGTGAGAGCATGTTATGGCAGAAAGTATTGGACTTGGAGTAATGACCAGTTTTGTTTGGCTAACAAGAAGGGGAAATGAAAGCTAAATAATATGTAGAGATCAGAAAGAAGCCAAGTCCTAAAATTACTGGATTGTGAAACATACAAATCATTTCATGGCTGAGCAAACTAAACAAAGTAAAACATGTACAAGTGCGATTATGACGCCACATCTACGTTTTAAAATATCACAAACTAGTGTTTAAATGCTTCACACATTTCTCATGCCAAGACATCATCAAAATCAATCAGCAGTGAACAACGAGTTACTTTAACCTGCTTTAGAGGTCAGTGTGGTTTTAACTCTTAAGACATCACTAGGATCCAATAGAAGGCCTACAATCTTCATACTTCTCACACAAAAAATTTGCCGGAGAGTTGCATACAAATTAGAATGAATTATCAAAAAGCATAACCATCACAACACATGAATGTGGGCATGGGTGAACAGCACAATAAAATCGAGGAGAGTGTGTAGATACCTCGTCCCTTTCATAGTTGTCACCACTATGAGGATCAAAGAGGACATCGCCAGTGGCCAGTTCAAAACATATGCAAGCAAATGACCACAGATCAGCTGAAGTTGAGTACTTGGATCCAAGGACCACCTCTGGACATCTGTACTGTCTCGTCTGTATATCACCAGTGAATTGTTTATATGTCCAACAAGCATTCCCAAAATCAACCAATTTGCACTTGAGGTCAATTTCAGCCAACAGCTTTTGTCGCATGGAAAGACTACCTCTCCTATTACCCTGATTTTCACGGGGCGCACGCTCTAATCCATCAGTATTTGACGATTTATCCTCTATTGCTGCATCAGTGGTATGTCCTTCAACGAAATCCCCATTTGTTTTCTCATCATTATGAGAATCTTCAGAACCAGGTGTCCCACCATCGTGCTCAATTTCTTGGGAAGCTTCATTCCCAATGCAATTTTGAGCTGCCCGCTTAGCCTTTCTCCGAATTTTCTTCTTCTGGTTCTTTGTTAAGTCACTCTTCAAGCTCTTGACATCTTTGGAAGCCCCAGACTCAGATACAATCTTAACTTTGCTAGATGGAACAATAAGAGGTGCATCTGACTTCCTTGCATCTTTGGCGGGATCAATCGTAGAACAAAGCAATATATTCTCAGGTTTCAAATCAGTGTGTATAATTGAAAGCTGGCGATGCAAGTAATCCAATCCAACTAAGACATGGAAACAAATTTCTTTAACCATGTGAATCGGCATCCCACGATAGTCTGAGTACTTAATAAGTGTCAAAAGATTATCTCCCAGGTACTCAAAAACCATGCAAACATGCTGCCCATTCGGTCCTGAATGCTTAAAGTGGTCCAAAAGCTTAACGACACAGTACTTGTCATCTGGGTCTCCCTCAGCAATCTGTTTTAGGATTGTTATCTCGTCCATTGCTGCCTCGGTATAATGCTGAGCGCTCTTTTGTACTTTCAAGGCCACGTATCTCTACGATAAATGTTTTCGTTGTGTCAAGAGTTAAATGGCAAAAGTAATTAGCAGTAGATTAAATTAACAAGAAAAAACAAAAGCACGAAAAAGGCACCGTAGCATCTACACAACACAAACCCACGTGTTTCGTGTAACAACTCCCAGTAGGAGGAATGGGAACACGAACAAGGAACACAACGACATTGCAATGTACTTCGGAGTAAAAAATAGACACAAGCACAAAGTGCTATTTTGTACATTATCACATAAACCATATTTTTTTAGGCGCTTTATGACCAATTGATTTACAGTTTATCTTGCAAAAGCTCTACCCTGTCTACACAAAGTATCATCACATCAGCATTTTGGAGCAAAGGCACAAACACACACAAGATTGTTTGCCTTGCGCAATATGGAGGAAAAAGCATAACCATCTCAACTGAAATTGTTGATAATGCATTCCTTCCACTACAGTTGCAGAGGATCAGTAAATTCACATTAACAAAGTCAACAGGGAAGAAGAAAGGAAGAAGAAGAACAATGGAGGGGGTTGGGTTCAACTTGCAACTTAGGAGAAAAACAAAATTTCGTTCTATGCAAAGACATACTAAGGCTGTGTTCGGGATACCTATAATAGGTAGCTTTCATCTATTGCTAAAATAGCATTAAAAAAGCTCACCTGCTAACTACTCTTGTAGCAACAAAATCTTCGAAGAAAAAGAAAAGCTGGCGTCTTCGCCAAGCCGTGATGAATTAGTCTAAAATTAGCCCCAACAGCTTAGCTATGTTTGGCTTAATTTTTTCTTAAACAAACCAAAGTGATAATTCTACACACTCCAAACACAACCTAAATAAGGCACAATGGAAACAAACAAGATACGTTATCCTCATAGATGCAGCAAAAACTTAATAAATCAACAAGCGAGACAGAAATTAGAGCGAGGGAGAAGCGTATACAGATTTCTGCGAGTCCCAAGCGAGCCAGACAGTGGAGAAATGTCCCCAACCGAGCTTGCTCTGCACAACATAGCGTCCGTGCTTGAATGTATCTCCAATTCGGACTGCATGGTACCCCCCACGCCTGTATTCCTCGGTCCCTTCGTCCTCCGATGAGTAATCGCTGGTCTCGCTCCGATTGCCGTTCCGTTTGTCCGCCATTGATGAAACAGAAACCTAGGACAAGGAACAGAGCTGGTATGGATCGAAGCTCCCGTGTTTTCGGATCTATTCGGTGGTTACTATCAGTTGAATCTGAGTGTGTGGAACTCTCTAGAAGAAATACTGAGAACTAGGGTTTCTTGTTTTTTCTCTCTCTCTCATGTCTTGCCGGGAAATTAAAGAAATGAATTATAGCGGAATCCACGTATCCGTATGATTCTTAACCCACGCGCGGAATCGCGTCATTTTTCCTTTTTCTTTTTAAAAAAATTCTAGAAACACAATTATTTATGTACATATTTAAATATAAATATATTTAAAATTGTTCAATGTATATTAAATTCTTCATAATCATATAAAATTTTACATACATTTAAGAGTTAGGAACACAATTATAAATTCAGGGAAGCTGTAGTGCACTTTTTTTAGTGCATGTGTAGTGCGGACAAAACGATATAATTTTGTCCGTTTTCTCTTTAAAACTACATCGTTTTATCATATCATGTAAATTATTATCAAAATATATAAGTATTAAAACGATGCAGTTTTAAAAAGAAAACGAGCACAACGACATAGTTTTACTTGCACTATATGCGTACTATACGAAAATACACTACAATTTTCCCAAATCCTCGTGAGTCAACTGGGCCATGGGTTAAGAAGCCCAGACCCAAATCCCCATTCTATGTGCTGCTGGACAGGTCCGGCTCGAATCCCGAAACCTAGATGCCAATTGCAAAGTCTGCAGATGAAAACCGGGTCCGAATCCGAGTCCGGTTCAAAACCCGTCAGATAACACGAGAGTTGGAGCATAAAACCCATCTTCAGCCTTTGGTTTCGTTTCACTTGCACCTTATCAGGGTTTATCACCCCGGAGACTCAGACAACCTCCATGGCGTCTCTAATGGCTATACGTCGAGCACCGGCGACCTCCATCTTCGCTTCTTCATTCAAGGTTCGTTCTTTCCACTCTTCTCGCTTCATTTTCACTCACCGATACCGTACCCTACAAAAACCCTTATCATCTTCTTCTGATTCTCGCAATCTACCTTTCAAATCCCTAACCACATCAGCCGTCCCAAACCAGTTCCAGGGCACAGCGCAACCGCCGTCCGACAACTATTACCAGAACGTAAATGGTAGCCCTAATCAGTGGAATGGCCCTAATCCGAACCAATATGGAAACCCTAATCAGTGGAACACTCCAGATTCGAACTACCCTCGACCCCAAATCTCCAACCAGATGATCTATCCAAATCAAAACTATCCAAGTGGAGGGAACCCTAATCCGGGTCAGGGATATACCCCACGAAGTCCTAATTTTCCTAACCAGAGCTATCCTCAGCGTGAAATCCCAAGTCAAAATACGAATTATCCCCCTCCTGGGAACAATAACCAGTGGAATTACCAAAATCAGGGTTACCAACAGCGAGAAAACCCGAACCAAACTCGGGACTATCCACAACGCGGTGCGAACCAGTTCAATAATCAAAATAAAGCTTACCCACCACGTGACAACCCTAATCAAACTCAGAACTATCCACAGCGTGGGGTGAATCAGTTCGATAACCAGTATCAAGCTTACCCACAGTGCGTAAACTCTAATCAGCAGGATCAAGCTCACAGGGGAAACACCAATCAGTTGAATAATCAGACCCAAAATCAAGGCCCGGTCGTGAACAATCAAGTCCCCAGTGGCCCTCCGGATAATGTTGATTTAATGGGTTTATGCCAGGAGGGCAAGGTGAAAGAAGTAATTGAATTTTTGGAACAAGGAGTACCTGCCAATGCTCAATGTTTTGATGCCCTGTTTGGTTTATGTGCAAAGTCAAAGGTACTAGAGAATGCGAAGAAAGTGCATGATTACTTTCTACGATCAACTTTCAGGGGAGACCTTCAGTTTAACAATAAAGTGATTGAAATGTACTCAAAATGTGGAAGCATGACTGATGCACGAAGAGTCTTCGATCACATGCCTGAGAGGAACATGGATTCTTGGCATTTGATGATTAATGGGTATGCATCAAATGGCATGGGTGACGACGGGCTGGCATTGTTTGAACAGATGAGGGAGTTGGGTTTGCAGCCAAATGAGCATACTTTTCTTCGTGTATTGTCAGCTTGTGCTAGTGCTGATGCTGTGGAGGAAGGATTTCTACATTTCGAGTCTATGAAAACTGAATATGGAATTTCTCCTGGGATTGAACATTATTTGGGGCTTCTAGATGTCCTTGGACATCCTGGGCATGTCACTGAGGCTTTAGAGTTCATTGAAAACCTTCCATTTGAACCCACAGCCGTAATTTGGGAGGCATTAAGGAATTATGCTCGAATTCATGGCGATATCGATCTTGAAGACCGTGCTGAGGAGTTAATGGTTCTTCTTGACCTTTCAAAGTCAATTCCTAACAAGATCCCTACGCCACCTCCCAAAAAGCAGTCGGCGATCAACATGCTTGAGGGTAAAAACAGGATAAGCGAGTTTAGAAACCCAACTCTATACAGGGATGATGAGAAGTTGTTGGCAGCGAAGAAGGAACAAGGGTATGTTCCTGATACGAGATATGTACTTCATGATATTGACCAGGAGGCGAAAGAGCAGGCCTTGCTCTATCACAGTGAACGTTTGGCGATTGCGTATGGTTTGATTAGTACTCCAGCTAGGACACCTCTGAGGGTCATCAAGAATCTACGTGTGTGTGGTGACTGTCACAATGCCATCAAGATAATGTCCAGGATAGTTGGCAGGGAGTTGATCGTTAGGGATAACAAACGGTTCCATCATTTCAAGGAAGGGAAATGCTCTTGTGGAGATTACTGGTGAAGAAAGTACCATTCTTTCAGACTTTTGGTGGTGGTATCCTGTGGTGTTGTTTTTCCATCTGTGCAGGTTAGTTTCTGGCGTGGCAACTGCCAAACTATATGGGTGAATCACTCTAGGTAGAAAAACAAGTGTTGGTGTTCGTTTGCCATAACAAATTATCTTCAGTGTATTGTGTATTTTTTTGTTACTAGGATTTTAGTTTGAAGCCCAGTCAATTTTCCGTCAGAAAATGATCACTTGCTATTGGCTTATCATGTGCTACATCTCAGCACTTTTGAATGTTTTATTATATGCTGATTCATCATTACACTTATCATTTTCCTCATGTTTTTTTGCTTTTACTAATGTACTAGGAGGTGATAATGCTTATTTTCATCTAGAGTTGATCGTACAGAAGAAATGCATTCTAAACAATCCAATGTCATTTTTTTTTTGGGTGAGATCAGAGGTTGCACCGTAGCAGTTTTAGATGGATTCTTGATTTTCAAGCGCACGTTCGTAATGTCCTATTATCAAATTTTGTTACTCTAATTCTTAGTTCTACCTTGGAAGCATGGAAGTCTTTGAAGGGATTACTTGATGCTACGCTGTTTCAGGATTTAGAAAATGATCAAGTAAGTTACTGTTCTGTTTTTTGGAGTAATTGTTGGCAGCTGAGTGATGAAGATATTGGTTGCCTTATCTAAGGCAGGGTGGCTCGTTGGATCAAGTCCAAATATTCCAAATATGGTCTTCCTGGTTATACGGTGGATGATTTTTCTAGGAATCTTGAAGGAATAAGGAGATTGTCCTTTTGAGGTTGGGGCTGCTCTCTTTGTTTCTTACTTCGGGGGGGGGGGTGTGTGTGTGGGCTTTTTTTTTTTTGGGGGGGGGGGGGCGCGCGGTCTTTCTTCTCTTGGTCTGATTTTCTGGTCTTATAGTTTCTCATCAGCTGAGTAGGTAGTTTGGTTATAGTTCTTCCTTCTTGTTCTTTTTGAGGTTTGGCCTGTTGGTTGGTGTCTGTTTGGTCTTCTCTGGGATCTTTGGGCGGATGGGGTTTAATAGAATTTATGCCTTTATTCTCAGTTCTATCAATATTTGTTTGCTTTATTTAGGGGTGTATCTTGGTCCTGTTTGTGGTCTGCTTGGGTTTTGCCCAGGGGTGGTAGGACAGGCTTTTTGTCCAGCTTGTTTTCCTGTTCTCTCAGTTTTGGGGTAGTCTTTTCCCTTTTTCTGATAATCTAGTTGGTCTGGCTTGATCTCGTTTGTGGGTCTGGATTTTCAAGCTTAGTCATCTCTGTTTTCATCCTGCTCAGAAGGGTTGTTTTGGCCTCAAATCAATCTTGGGATGTTTATCCTCCTTTCTTCTTGCTCAAAAGGGGTTGCAGACTTGCAGTTCCAAATCTTGCTGGGGATGTCTATGCTGACAATTTCCTTCTGTCATTTATTCTGATGATTATCTTTGGAGCCTCATATTGTCTGAGAGGCATAATGGTCCGGTCTCTCTTTCAACTGCTGGTGGTGGTGGTGGTTGGTGGTTGGTGGTTTTGATTTCTGTTTTTCTGGTTTCTGCTCCTTCCGTGGTTGTGGGTTTTTGCCTCTGTCCCTGCTGACCAGGTGATGATGGTCTGGCTGCTGGCTGCTGGCTCTGTCTCTGCCGTTTGCTGCGGCTTGCTGCTTGCTGTTGTTTCCTTCTTTTTGTGTTTTGTTTGGTGTTCTGAGATCTGGGTTCATCTTTTGTTAGCATAGTTTGGCCTTTTCCTTTTAGTGATTCTTTCTTAGTTGCTTTTTTTCAGGCTTTGGTTTAGCCTTCTTAGGCTTTCTCGTGGTGTATTTTCTTTTTCCTCCTTTTGGTTGGTTTCTTGCTAACCATTGGGTTGTTTGTACATTCTGTCCCTCTTAATATATTTTTCTTTGCTGATAAAAAAAAACAATTATGGTGTTGAAATCCACATTTGGGTTAGAGAACTGAGTTTGAGATGTATACATAGGCAAAGCCATGTGCAATGAAAAATATAAGCGCGGCTTGGGGAGCGGTTTTTGCTTGTTTAACAAGGAAATTTCTATGCCATCCGATGATTTCCGGGTGGCTGGAAAAAATATGGAAGATCTAGTATATTGGTTGACACGGGCACATGAGTTATGTTATAGTGATTTAACAAGTCATCCATTGATAAAGTTAACCTGAATAGTACGTTTTTTAGTAGGCAATGAATTGATGTGAATTTTGGCCCTAGTTAGCTAGATGATGGTATATAGTCAATGGTCACCAACTTGGCACCCGCCATGATGAAATTCTGCTTCCGCACCTATTGTTATCGTGTCCACTGGAGGAGGATGTTGCTAAAGTTTGTCTCAGAGTCAGCTTACATGCCCTAATGTTGCAGTCAAATCATCCACGGATAGAAAAGAACACTACAGAGAGAACATCCAACCTTTCAACGATCGCTTGTCTTACTCAATATAGCAGATTGAATGGAGTCTATTGAGCTATTGCAAAAGCGTCTTGAAGTCTAGGCACGAAAAGCGGTCATTTTCTATCATCTTAAATTTCTCAAAAGCTGGAGAAATCGTTGTTCGGTCTGTAATTTCAAATTCTTGTTTATATGAGGTTTATGATGTAGAGGAACTTGTATAAAATTCTGAAGTGTTGAGCCTGATAGTACTATATGAAGAAGCCATGTTTCTCGTGAGTTAAAACAAAGGTTCCTCGTATGTTTTCCCAGACTTGTAACCCTAGTTATATGCTGATGACGTGGGGCAATGAAAACATGAAAGGAAATCAATCTTACCTTAACTTTACGGAAAGATACCTGATATATTTGATGATATATACCCTAGTTATATGATTAGCTCAGGACACTCTGATACCAAAATCAGATCTATTACCTGGCAATGAAAACATGGAAGTAAATCAATCTTGCATTAACTTTACGGAAAGATACCTGATATATTCGATGGCATATAGACATAATTTTTTCATGTGCGTTGATAAGGCTCCCTATTCGCTTAAGTTTGTATTCTAAACCTACCGACCACGAAATGAACAAAATAAGCAACTAGTATAATAGGTTGCTGCTACTTGTAAAGCCTACACCGACGATAAAGAACAAAGATCAGGCTCAAGGCCCATTTATTTAATATAGGTAAACCCAAGCCAAGAGAGAAAGGATTCACCATCTGCTCTTAGGACTTCTTGGATTGGTGAGCTGCAAGCAAAGCGTGTCATCTGGAACTGATGAAGAGGGCCATCAAGTGAGCCATATCTAACAGATAGATACTTTCATACCCAACTACGGAGTATTTTTATGTAGCAAACTGCTTGCAAAACTACAATTTAAATGACAGAATACAACTATGACCTGCCATACTTAAACTAACTTCCTTTCTTTTGTCATGTGTTTGATACAGATTATGGTTACAATGTAGGTGTTGGATTATAGTGTTCCTTCCTCGTGGAACCCATGTTTGGCTTTGCCGCTTCTAATTAGTTGGTTTGCATCTTTACTTCATTACATTATGCATAGTAATTTTGCATGAAAGTTACTGAACTTTGACAATGTGTTCTGTCGTCTAATGTTCCTGACAGGCCTTGTCTGTCTTCCTTTTCTTCAGTAACAGATAACTTGCATGGTAACTCTCAGCAGTGGTTTCTTAGACAACTATGTCGTTTTGTAATACACAATCCTTAAGTTTCAACTGTAAGCCGTGTGCTGCTTCGATATGTACTACGATCAGAGGATGCCCTGATACATACTTCACTACAAAGGATTTTATAATCATTAAAATCTGGAATTATTCGAATTAGGCTCACACACTACTACCAGGCAATACAAATGCTTAGTCTCCTAAAGCCCTCATCTTCTGCTTCTTCCCCTGCTAGCTTTCTTCTTATTATCTCCAACGTATTGTGTATTTTGTTATTAATAGGATTTTAGTCTGAAGCTCAATCAATTTTCCGTGAAAAAATGATCACTTGCTATTGGCTTATCATGTGCTACTTCTCAGTTCTTTTGAAAGTTTTATCATATGCCGATTCATCATTACAGTTATCATTTTTCTCTTTTTTTTTTTGCTTTTACTAATGTACTAGGAGGTGATGATGCTTCCTTTCATCTGGAGTTGATTGTACAGGAGATGAAATGCACTACAAACAATCCGACAACGTTGTTTTTTCTTTTTTGTGAGAATCAGAGGTTGCACCGCAGCAGTTTAGATGGATTCTTGATTTTCAACTCGTTCTCTCATATTATCAAATTTTGTTACTGCAATTCTTAGTTCTGCCTTGGAAGCATGGAAGTCGTTGAAGGGATTACTTGATGCTGCGCCCTTTCAGAATTTAGAAAATGATCAAGTGAGTTATTGTTCTATTTTCTGGGTAATTGTCGGTAATAATTATGGTGGTGTTGAAATCCCCATTTGGCTTAAGAACTGAGTTTAGATGTATACATAGGCCAAGCCGTGTGTGCAATGAAAAATACATGGGCATATGAGTCATGTTATATTGATTTAACGAGTCAGATAAAATTTACCCAAATAGTATGTTTTTTAGTAGGCAATGAGTTGATGTGAATTTCGGCCCACAGTCGATGGTCACCAACTTGTATGTATAATTGGTATATCGCAAGGCATAAAGGTGCTTGAAACAAAGAGTCAAAAGAAATAGTTCGATCCTTTTATTTTTGTTTCTCGGAATGGGTGTGGGTTATAAATCAGTGTTGGAAATGTTTAGGTTAATTGATAAGCTGCTTTACCAAACCTCATGGTGCGAGTCATCATGGTTATAAACTCGTCCATATCAATCACACCATCCCCTTTCGCATCCACAGCTTCAACCATTTTCTGGCAATCCCCCAAGCTGCACGTCTCCCCCAGCCTCTTCAACAACTCAAACACTTCCTCCGCGCCTATTTTCCCATCCCCATCCGAGTCAAAATGCTGAAACACACTCTGTATGTCCATGGTCTTCACCCCACCGTCCCTCTTGTGCAATTCCACAAATTCTTCGAGGTCAATAAACCCATCTCCATCCAAATCTGCAACCTTGAATATCTTGTTCAACTCTTCGACCGTGTTCTCCTTTCCAAGTGCTTTGAGCACGGCCTTGTAGTCCTCCTGTGAGATCTTCCCGTCTCTGTCGGAATCGAATTTGTTGAACACCTTTTTCATCTCATCTAGATTTGGCTGGTAAACAGGCAGTAACCTGGCATTTTGCCCATCCCCAAGCGAAAACAGACAACTCGGTTTTGACAGGAACTTCTTCTTTGAGAGGTTGTACTTGAATTCAAGAAAACTCAACTTTGACATCTTCTGCTGGTGTATTGAAAGAATCCAAACACTCGTTGATGACTGTATTTTGAATTTGTAGACTTGATATATTTATATAATTTTTGAAGAACAAATGGCATATGGGTATGATTATATTC
>JABCMJ010016745.1:3579-13876 GCA_014822125.1 Arbutus unedo
AGAACAATATCGAAAAAGGCTGCAAGAAATCAGCTCAAAATAATATCTGAAAATACTTGATCTAAACAGTTTTTGATAAATGCTGACGGAAACAGTTTTATGAAAAATTAAATGGATCAAGTCTTTTCGAATATTATTTAGAGCTGATTTCTTGCGTGTACCCTTAAAAACATATTTTAAACACATTGAACGATTCAAATCATCATAATTTAATTAAAAAATAGGAGGTCCGCACTGTAATAAAATAAAAGATACCTTATATATATATATATATACACACACACACACAAATTGGCTTCTCCTAAGGGGTCGATTGGATGAGAGATTATTTTTAGGGGATAAGTTATTGAGGGGGATAAGATAAGAGGGGGTATTATTTTTAAAGGGTTGACACGCATTGATGTGATGTTTATAGATGGGGTGATAAAAAATAGATTGTTTGGATGAAGTATTTAAAAAGGGAAATAAAATAGTACTTGATTTGGATGGAGGATAAAATAAGGGGATAAGGTTATTTTGTAATTGTAATAAGGGAGAAGGGGTATTATTCTTGGATAATACCCGGGGATAAATTTTTGGGCACCCTCCTCCCGGCCCAAAAATTATCCACCTCTATCCCTCTTTGGGGGATTATTTTTGGAGGGGTGAAAAATTATCCCCCTACATTTTTATGATCCCAAATCATGCTAAACATGTCACGTCGATTCTTTTACTCTCTCCAAAAATTATCCCCCTTCCTTTCCCCCATCCAAAATTCCCCTTCTTTTCCCCTATCCAAACGGGCCCTAAGGGATACCTTAGGGCAGCCAAAGTGCGGACTTGTAAAGAGGGCCGTTGGATCTAAGCGGACGGTTGAGATTAAGACAGTTAAAAATTAGAGCATTTCGGTTCGGGTTGCGGGTTAAAATTCGGATCGGAGGGCCACGCGGGTTATAACCCTCAGATTTAAACCAGAGACGTAATTAAACTCAACCCCTCCTCTCTGTCTCTCTCTCTAAAACCAGAGATGCTCTGCCATTTCCTTCGCCGTCGCCATTGAAAGACTCTACATCTCAGCCCTTTCTCCGTCGACGTGAAGGATCTCAAGTACGGGTTTGCACCCTTTTCGGTGTTGGGTTCTATGTTGGTTCATTTGTGGTCTCTCACTCTCTCTCTCATTCTCTCAGTCCGGCGACCTACTGTGATGAAGGGAACTGCCCTCTCTTTCTGGCGACCCACTTTGGAAGAAGAAGCTCTCCCTTTCCGGCGATCCACTTTGGAAGAAGAAGTCCTAACTTTGAAGGTCACCCAACTCTGAAAGAGAGAGCCGTACACGTAAGTTACGAAATTAGGGCTTTCCAGATTCAGTGAAATTTATACCTAGAATCAGCTAATGTAGATAAAACCTTAGAGAATGTATGTACCTAGGAGGAAATTTTTCTTTCTAGAATTGTTTACCTTCCCTAGCCCAGAAATAAGAAGTTTACTAAATCCCATACTCCCATTGCCTCCTGATTTTGGGAGGAAACTGATATTATCCTGGAGGAACAAAAAACAGCTCCCTTTCCCTCTAATTACCTTCCTTTCTCTCTTCTACACAAGGAGCTAAACAAAATACAAGACATTGTAGTCTTCATCTTTTGGCCTCTTGTATACCACACATACCCTTGTGCTTGAATTGTTGTGTAGATTTTCATGTCTGGTATACAGTTGTTTGGACCAACTGTATACATAAATTGTCCATTTCACCCAACTTTATTCATTTGACTTGAAATGCATTGTCCCACGACATTGATTGTCATGTAGCACACTGATCTTGTAGTTTTTTTTTTTCCTGCTGCATAACTACGAAACTTATGTATTGGACTGTGTATAATGTGGTGGTCTACAATCTGGATATTTGTTGTAGCCTTATGAATTTGGATAGTGTTACTATCAACCGGTAGCCTTATGGATAATTCTTGAAGCCTTATGAATTTGGACAATTTTTTTAAATTATAGAATTTCAATTCTGAATTCTTTGTACTCCAATTGCAGATTGTTTCATTTTAGAATGATGGATTATTTTGACGATATAGAACAATTTCCAATGTCCCCGCTCCAACCGGTAGAATCATCTGCAAACTCTTCTGAAGTAATTTACATTCCACAAGTTAAGAATGACCTTGCACAATAGTTTGAAAATTTAGAGGAGGTCCAACAGTTTTACAACAACTCTGGGAGGGAATCTGAATTTGGTACGCAGGTGCATTCTACCAAGAGGAGTACGGACAGTCATGAAATTATACGAAAAGAGTACGTTTGTTACAAAGAGGGATTGAGGGCCGAAAAAAATTCAGGACCGAACGTTCGGTGGCGGGGGATAACTAGAGAGGGTTGTCATGCGAAATTGTTTGTTGTTAAGAACCGGTCAAATCAATGGTTCATTGTCTCCCAATTTGTCGAAGGTCATAACCACCCTCTCACGATGCCCAAGAGGGTGCATTTGTTGCGATCTCATTGTACAGTCTCAGTTGCGAAAAAAGCTTTAACACAACAATTGGCAGCTACAAATGTGTCAACTCACCAACAAATGAGTATCTTGGAGTTGCAATCCAGAGGACTTGAAAATGTCGGATTTTTAGAACAAGATCTGTATAACGTTGGGAGGGATAGGAGAAAAACGTTAGCCGACACGACGCTAATATGTTGTATGAGCATTTCCTGATTGAACAACAAAAGAATTCAGGTTTTATGTTTGCCCTTGAAAAAGATGAAGATGGGAGGATGAGACATTGTTTTGGGGCTGATGCAACCTCTAGGAAGTCGTTCCAGTACTTTGGTGACATGGTGGTGTTCAACACAACGTACAACACAAACCGATATGCTTTGATCTTTGCGCCTCTATTGGGGGTTAATCACCACGGACAGACAACCATGTTTCGGTGTGGGTTCTTAAGTGACGAAACATGTGATTCCTTTGAATGGTTGTTGAATGAGTGGTTGAAATCAATGCCAACGGGTGCTCTCAGAATAATCATAACTGATCAGGATCCCGCAATGTCAAGGGCAATTGCTAATGTTCTTCCAAATACACATTATAGGTATTGCATTTGGCACATTGTTAGTAAATTTTCAAAAAAAATAAATGCAATATGCTATAAAGAACATTATGACGAGTTTCGAAAATGCATACGAGATTCCGAAAGCCTCGAAGAGTTCAAAGCAAGATGGAAAGTTGTTTTAGATAACACTAACCTATCTGATAATGAATGGTTAAAATTCATGTACAAAATTCGTGACAGATGAATTCCTGCATATATGAATCATCTTCTTTCTGCCCACATGACTAGTAGTTAACAAGCCGAAATTTTCATGCATTCTTTAAGAGGTACGTGTCTCCACATAATTCTTTGTTGGATTTTGTAAAGCGGTTTGATAGGGCATTATCACGTGTCCAACACAACGAATTGGATCTTGATCATAAAGACGTGAATGAGAAATTTGTCTTGAAAACAACGTGGGTCATGGAGAAAACGATGAGTGAATTGTATACACAGACTATCTTTTACAAGTTCCAAGAGCAACTCTTTCAGAATATGGCGTATGTGATAACGACAACGTACGAGGATGAACATCGTTGTTTGTGCAATGTTCAGAGGGTGAAGGAGGTGGGTCCAGGGTTCGCAAGCTTCCCGTAGATAAGTCATCAGATTATGTGGGTTGTAGTTGCAAGAAATTTGAATGCGACAGAATTTCATGTCGGCATATGTTGGCATATTTTACTAGAATGCAGATTATAAAATTGCCTGATCAGTATATCTTGAGGCAGTGGACAACATCAGCAAACGCTATGCGGGTGCGAGATGACTTGGGTGGGAGCGTCAAAGATATTTGTGATACTTCGTTGTTAGTAAGGTGGAATAGTCTCTTCCAGCTTGCTTCTAACGTAATTGATGACTCTATGTTAACTGAAGACGGAAGGGAGCTTTTACGAGAAATTTGGAATCAACTTAAAAGAAGCTACTTGGCATGAAGCACGGGGTGGAAGATGGCGAAAGTAGTAGTGTCCGATTGCCTTTGTCTCTTGGACATAGTTTTAAAAAATCGCATCTAGTTAGAGCAAAGGGTTGTGATAAACGGTTGAAGGGAGGAAAGGAGAAGTCAAAGAACAAGAGTAGACGTTGCAATGGCTGTGATTTAACAGGCCAGTCGCATGACAAATGGAATTGTCCAAAATTTCTGTCCAAAACTTCTGAACATGTCCGTGTTTAAACACTTTTTTTTTTCTCCCTCGTTTAAATGACATTATTGTAATGGTTGAGCCTTTTTTGTCTTAGTGTTCGCAAGATGTTGGGTTGAATGGTGACAATGACGATGACGGTAAATGTTTCAATTATAATTCTTAGATCTTCGATGGTTCTTCGTATTATGTTTTCTGTCATGATGTGAGATGTGTTTCTTGCAGATGTACGTTGAATCATGCGTTTTTTGCAGAAGCCGTGCTTGCCTAATAGTTAATTTGCTCCCATCCACTGTAATTTGTTTGTGTGATTTTTGTTATTATTGGATGTAATGGAATAGGACAGGGTCAGTATTCCCATAGATGCCTAGTTCTTAAATATTTACCTACGGACTATTTGACATTGGAGCCAGAGGGCGTGATGGGGTTATTTGATTTGGGAATGTAGATGCGTATTTGGGACAATTGAAAAAAAGTGGTGGCCTACTGACTATTATGTTATTTGATTTTGGAATGTAGATGTGTATCTCTCTCTATTTTCCAATTCTACCTACTAACTATTATGTTTTTCCAGAATTTGTCATTGGGTTACTTGTAGTGTGGCTATTTTATCCTTTGTATAACAAACACAACCAATTACTAACTATTATGTTTTTCCAAATTTTGGTTGCCTTACTTACGTCTAGGATTTGGCTTGCTTCCCAGTGGTAATACCAACGGGACCATCCAATTATGTAAAAAGTGTGGGTCCATTCTGGGACCACAATAGCTATTCGAAACATTCATTTATAAAACTCATCAAGAAGGGCATCTCCGCAAAATCTATTCACTTGGCAAATATATAATTGCAATCCAGAGAGATAATAGCATGTACATAGCTCACCATAGACTCCAAAAGGCAGCTATATTATATTATAAGCCGACCACCTCCTTAATAGCAGCAAAGTCTCCAATTGAGTTTGCATAAAATGTGGGTCAGTGTTATAAGCCAACCATCTCCTTAACCCACTAATTGGTCAGAATATATTGATCCTAAAGAATACAAAAAAAAAAAAACATGGTTTAAAAGTTTTTAACAACTGGGCTAAGAGAAATACGTGTTAACTTTCAGGCACATGTATCGAATCACTTGGCAAGGATGGAGGATAGCTTTACTTCATATATCGAATCACACAAAATACAAAGTGAGTTATAGTGGTATTATAAATACATACATAGAAGCACATGTATATGCTTTAAACCATAACCCGATACAAATTACAAGCACATACGTACAACTATGTATTCAACCATCATTTTACATAATGAAAACATTAAACCATAACCCGATGCCAATTACAAGAAGAAAACTAACGATAAATTGGAGCTTCACTTCATTGGCTTGAGACGCTCGTACCAATATCTTCAATTCCTCGTTCTTCTTCGACAATCTCTCCGCTCTTTCTAACAACCTTTCATTACTCGAAATGATTTCTCCAACTTTGTTCAACATTTCTTCATTCCTACGCTTCAAGTCTGCAATTTCATTTTCGGCAACTTTCAGTTTTCCCATAACATGGTTCCCGCATTCCAGTCCTCGAGAGCACGTTGGTGGATCATACCAAACGAAAAAGGAACATCCACCCTCTTTTTACAAAACATGATTAATAAAGTCGATCAAATATCCTCTTAAAATCTGCACATGTTAGCCCATATCTATCCTCTAACCTTGTAGTTAACACAACTCAAGTCTGCAATTTCATTTTCGGACTTGGGGGTGGTTTGCTTGCCATTCCACGAGACTTACTTCCACAATCACAAGACAATCAATGCGGTTTTATTCGGTAAACAGAACATATCATTACACAGCTATCCTACATAGTATATTCCACATTACATGCCAAAACTAGAAGCTTTAAGAGCTACTGTATTACGATTTTCAGCAACACGTGGACACAAGCTTTTACATGTGCGACCATGCCAGAAAGATTAGGACTGCTTCAAAATTGTTTCGCGAACTTTAGCAAGAAACATTGCTGATGCACACTGAAAAATGTAAATTACATGGAGATACAATTTTTATTATCATAAAAGAGGCAAAAGATGAACATACAATGTCTTGTATTTTGTTTAGCTCCTTGTATAGAAGAGAGAACGGAAGGTAATTAGAGGGAAAGGGAGCTGTTTTTTTGTTCCTCCAGGATAATATTAGTTTCCTCCCAAAATCAGGAGGCCATGGGAGTACGGGATTTAGCAAACTTCTTATTTCTGGGCTAGGGAAGGTAAACAATTCTAGAAAGAAAAATTTCCTCTTAGGTACATACATTCTCTAAGGTTTTATCTACATTAGCTGATTCTAGGTATAAATTTCACTAAATCTGGAAAGCCCTAATTTAGTAACTTACCTATACGGTTCTCTCTTTCGGGGTTGGGTGACCTTCAAAGTTAGGACTTCTTCTTCCAAAGTGGGTCGCCGGAAAGAGAGGGGAGTTCCCTTCGTCACAGTAGGTCGCCGGATTAAAAGAATGAGAGAGAGAGAGAGTGAGAGACCACGAATGAACCAACATAGAACCCAACACAGGAAAGGGTGCGAACCCGTACCTGAGATCCTTCACGTCGACGGAGAAGGGGCTGAGATGTAGAGTCTTTCAACGGCGACGGCGAAGGCGAAGGCGAAGGAAATGGCAGAGCATCTCTGGTTTTAGAGAGAGAGAGAGGATGTGCTGAGGTCGATTACGCCTCTTGTTTAAATCTGAACGGTATAACCCGCGTGGCCCTCCAATCCAAATTTTAACTTGCAACCCGAACTGGAATGCTCTAATTTTTATCTGTCTTAATCTCAGCCGTCTATATATATGTGTATATATATAGTAGTTAGCTTTTTATGTGGGATACTTTACATAACATAGGTGTGGAATTTTAATTGTGGATGTTGGATTTGATCCAACGGCCTGGATTGAATCAAATAAAAAGGGGTTAAATCCACATGGGTCGGGTTAAATCTCCTTCTCACAGTTAGAATACCAGAATACCAGTCGACCTAATATTGGCTCCCTTCCTCTCTCTCTCGCTCTCTAAGCCACCACTGTCGGATCTCCTCTCCCTCTGCAGCTGTCGTCCCACCTCTCCTCGCTGCCTTATATCTCGGTCTCCCCCTCTCTCGCTTTCTTCGACTCCCATGGCGCTAGATCGACCTCCCACTTGAACAACGTCGTTCGACCGCATTTCGCCGCCGTATATCTCGGTCACCCCCTCTCTCTCTCTCCGACTCTCACAAATCCCGATCAACCTCCCACCTCTCCTCACCTCCATCCGACCGCTCTGTCGCTGCCATGTTTGAAAAAATCAAGTATCTTCTTATTAATTTAAGAAATTAGGACTTCTATAACCCAAATTGGGACTTTTGTGAATAGAAGCAAGTTAGGCCTTTTAGGTTTCGTGAACAAAAGGAAATTACAAATATTTGATTCATTTGGCTTCAGATGTGGCTTGTGGACCACATTATTTTTTGTACATGGGTTGTCTGTTTTTTTGTGTGTATATTATATGGATGAAAACTACGTTTTTTTGTGTATATTGAAGAAATTAGGTATCTTTTTGTGTGTATATTGTACATGGAATGTAGAAGACAGTTTATGATTGTTGATAAATTAGGCCTTTCAGGTATATTTGATTCACTTGTCTTCAAATGCGGCTTGTGGACGACATTATTTTTGGGTTGTCTGTTTTTTTTTTTGTGTGTATATTGTATGGATGGCAACTTGAAATTGTATATTATTTTTGGTATTGCTAGACATGGATTGTTGTTCTGCTATCATCCCTTAATTGTCCTATCTTTTGAAACTTCGCTTGTGATTGTAGAAGTAATTAAGTCCAGTGGAATGGCAAGCAATTGGTCTTCTGATTGCAGATCCGAAAATAAACCATCGCCAAGTTCAAACATGTTTTGAAATTGCGCTTGTGAGATTAGGGCTCCAATCCGAACTTCAAACACCAGTGTAATCAAGGGAGGAGATTTTTGGGTTGTGTTAACTACAAGGTTAGAGGATTGATACGGGTTAACATATACTTATTTTATTTTCTCCTTTTTATGACTTAATTAATCATGTTTTGTAGAAGGAGGGTGGGTGTTCCTTTTTTGCCTAGTATGATCCACCAACATACTCCAGAGGCCAGGAATACAGGAACCATATCGTGGGAAAACTGAAAGCTGTCGAAAATGAAAATGCGGACTTGAAGCGTAGGAACGAAGAAGTATTGAACGAAGTTGGAGAATTAATATCAAGTAGTGAAAAGTTGTCAGAAAGAGCTGAGAGATTGTCGAAGAAGAATGAGGAATTGAGGATATTGGTACGAGCGTCTCAAGCCAATGAAGTGAAGTTATAGCTTATCGTATTTTTTCTTCTTGTAATTGGCATCAAATTATGATTTAATATTTTCATTGTGTAATTCATATGATAGGGTTGTTCAGCCATTATGAAATGTATTAAGAAGATACAAAGTGTTATGTTTAAATATGAAGAATTGTCCTTAAGAAGAGACATGAGTTATGTTTAAAGCGGTGAGAACTGAAAATTTTGTGTTGGTGATTGCGGTTTCAAAATACAGTGGACCTTAAAGTGATATCCAAATATGAAGTGTGCCATACCTATAGCTACTATGATATCCAAAGTTTAAAGCTAACCTTTCTTTGTGGTTGACATACAATTGATACAAAGTGAAATGTGGTGGGAGAGAGAGAGAGGGGGGAGTATTTTCTTTGGAGTCAAGGGAATGTCCCCATAGAAATACACACTGCCCTATTGAAATTTGATCAAATATTGGATTTAAGGATGTCACCGACTACTGCATTCTCTTTTGTTTAATCTATGTATTATAAGTTTTTATAAGCATTGAAAGAACAAAATCAAAAAAGTCAGCAATTTGGTTGATAGATACGATTAATACGACATAGATGTAGATCTTTAATTCAATTTAATACCTAATCAAAACTTTGATCTTTTTAACTCCTAAGAATTTGGACATTGGAAGGCCATAGTTGAGCTGCAGCAAAGCAACACAACTTGGCAAACTAATGACAAGCCTCAGCAACCGAAATTGAAGCATAATAATCCAAGACCATTCTATAGCAGGTGAAAAAAAGGATATAGGAAAGAAAAAGAAAAGGTTGCAGTAGTCTCTCTCCCTGAAGACAATAATTCTTAATCCTATAATTAGCCTTTGATACCATAGTAATTGTCTCTATCCACTCTATATAAACACCAGCCACCTCATACCCCTCCATTGCATAAGTAGTTCTATTTAAAAGCTGCATCCTCCACCATATATATCAACTCGATTCACCACAAACCAACCACACCATTTCAGCATCAGAACTCGAGAGAGAGAGAGAGAGCTGCTACATTATTTCCCGTGGAGATCATGTCGATGGTTACATCCTTCTTTAAAATTGAATTGAATTAAAGATCAATTTAATTAAAACATTGGAAGAAAATATACATGCAGAATGGTATCAACAGATGCAGTAACGGAATGGTATACAATGGAAGTCCGGAGCCATAATTTGGATGTTTACCAAAAAAAGTCAATTTTTCAAGTGACTTTTTTTTTATAGAAAAGAAATAATAACATAAGAGATACAGCAATAGATTCAAAGTAGCAGCATTAGTAGTTTTTTGAACTTATAGCTATCAACCAAACGAAAAATGGACTAATGGGCATTCCTTGTGGGCATTAACCATGCAGAATACAGCAATGGTATCATTAGCTGCAGGAAATCCTTAGCAGCAGGGCAACCATTTGAAACAACAGATGCATCATGCTTGAATAACCTTTAGCATGTTGCCAACCAAGACATCTGCAGAACATCCTTATGTTGGCTTGTAATTAGCCAAAATTCTTTAAGGATAAAAATCTAGTGGAAGAGGAGAAGATTAATTCATGAATGTGCTCTCTATTAAAGTCTTTTTTTTTTCCACATACTTGAGAAAGATTACATATTTATAAAAGCTTGACTTTCTTCCACAATATTCTAGACAATAACTATTGGACTCATTTTCTAGATTTTCTATATTATAACTATTAGACTTACTTTCTAAAATATTCTAGAGAAATCTA